>BQNB010031912.1:0-13477 GCA_026074375.1 Tanacetum coccineum | reverse complement strand
GTATCCATAGTCCAACATTTGATTTTGGATCCAAATCACTTGACCACAGCAGTGAGAAGCAGCAATATATTCTGCTTCAGTATTTGAATTAGCCACTACAGTCTGCTTTTTACATTGCCAAGAAATTAACCTTGAACCAAGAAATTGACAACCTCCTATTGTGGATTTCCTGTCCAAACTGGCACCTGTATAGTCACTGTCTGAAAAAGCTTCCAATATAAAAGGAGAGTCCTTAGGATACCAAAGGCCTAAATTGGGTCGACCCTTTAGGTATCTAAAGATCCTTTTTACCGCATTCAAGTGGGAAACTTTTGGTTAAACTTGAAATCTTGAGTATGCACAAACTGATAACATAATATCTGGTCTAGAGGATGTAAGGTTCATCTTTTGTCAAAGCCTTATTGGTTTCCATAGGAGTACTAGCTATCCTTATACTAGAAAAACCAAACTTCTTCAAGATTTCACCAACATACTTGTCCTGACTAATGAAGATCCCATCCTTTCTCTGCTTGACTTGTAAACCCAAGAAGAATGTGAGCTCTCCCATTGAACTCATCTGGAACCTTTTGTTCGTTATTTGCTCAAAATCTGTACACAAAGACTTTTTAGTAGAACCAAAGATGATGTCATCTACATAAACTTGTACCAGTAGAATATCACCCTTGACTCTCTTTATGAATAAAGTCTTGTCAATTTGACCTCTGTAGAATCCATTGCCCAGCAGATAGGTAGCAGAGAGTCTCATACCAAGCTCTAGGAGCTTGGTGTAGACCATATAAGGCTTTCTCCACTTTGTAAACCTTTTCTGGAAATTCTAGATCCACAAAACCTAAAGGTTGGCTTACATATACCTCCTCTTCAATAGTACCATAGAGAAAGGCACTTTTGACATCCATCTGGTACACAAGAAAATTCATGAATGATGCATAGGCAAAAAATAACCTGATTGCTTCAATCCTGGCAACAGGAGCAAAAACCTCATCATAGTCAATGCCTTCTTCTTGTTTGTATCCTTGTACTACCAGTCTGGATTTGTTTCTGACTACTATACCCCTTTCATCTTTCTTATTTCTTTACACCCACTTTGTACCAATAGCCTTTTTGCCATAAGGTAAGTCAACTAAGGTCCAAACCTTCTGAATCTTGAACTGAAGCAATTATTCTTACATTGCTTCAACCTAGCTTTCATCATCAAGGGCTTGAGCTATCTTTGTGGGTTCCTGTTGAGAGAGGAAACATGCAAATAAGTAATTTTGGAAATCTTTGTGATTTGACCTTCTCTGCTTTTGGATGTAGTTAATGTAATATCCGGCAATTTTCAAAATTTTAAAGGACTATTTTAAACTTTGACTTTTCAGGTCCGATCTTACTTTTTGACTTTTGATCTTTTATCGTCACATAAAAACAATTACCGCGTAACTGGTAAAGTTTTCGGAACATATTTCAATAACAAATCATATTTATTATTACATACCTTGAGTACAAACTTATATTTTTTTTTTTATTATTTGACTCGAAAACAAGAAAATGTATATTTTACTCCTAAGCTGACTTATCAAAAACTACTCGCTAAATCACGTTTTCACAACTCGGACTCTAAAGCGATTTGATGTAAAACGAAATTCCGAACAACTTTTTAGTTTTGTCCGAGACACAAAAACAAGCAATAAATGACTAAAATAGCCTCGCAAAATTTTGAACACAACGCGTACCAACCCAAGAATAATTAAATTCATATTTAATTATCACTTTTTATTAAATAAAAATATTTAATAAATTAGTTAATATTTTATCCAATAGCGTTTATTTAAAAACGCGAACGTTGAAATTAAAGTTTCATTTTTACGGACAAAGCTTACTCGCGACACCCAATGGTACCAAAAAAAAATAATAATGATTTAAATATATTTTATAAAAATAGTTATAAAATACTAGTCATGTAAATACTCACTTTTTGTGGAAAAATCATTTTTGAACGCAACGACGTAATTTTCGTGTCCTGAATCAACCATTAACTAGCCTAAACGAGTCTCGAACCATTATTTTACAAAAATACACTTTTGGCCCCCGTGGTAAAAGTTATCCCGCGCACACTGAAAATTTTCTTTGAACGCACACCAACTCTAGGCTAAGTATAGTCTACTCATAACATATTATTATGAACCTTATAAAAATGTTACGTAGGTCATGTACGTTTACATTGCGATTTTTACGTAAATGTTTGTCATTACATTAAATCTCGAGCATTTATTTAAGATTAATAAAGCCCAAAGAAACAAGTCGAG
Source organism: Tanacetum coccineum (assembly GCA_026074375.1). NCBI lineage: Eukaryota > Viridiplantae > Streptophyta > Magnoliopsida > Asterales > Asteraceae > Tanacetum > Tanacetum coccineum. The sequence goes on along the minus strand of BQNB010031912.1, from coordinate 11,192 downwards.
ATCCGGCCCAAAAGTTGTGCACAGAGCGATTTAACTAAGCCACGTCCAATCAAAAAAAAGGAATATATCAAGCCCATAACTAAACTTAAACCCCGGCCCAAGACAAATGTGAAGTAGGTCAATTTTAAATGCTTATAGGAAGTTGTTAGCCGCAAAGATAAGGATAGACACACACACACAGCAGGCGTCTGAACATCATTTCACATTTGCTAACATGAAATATTTTATAATTGCTTTACTTTATTTCGATTTCAGTAGCTAGTTCATTTTCTTTTAACTTCTTTTAAATTTGGTTATTAATTGATATGGTTCTACCTAGACGTCATATTTTTATTTACGTCAAATGTTGTTCAAATCTTTCTTTTAGTGTTTTTATAAAAACATAATCTCGTTACTTTAAATGTCAGTTTTGAATTTGACAGCCTTGTGTCATTTAATAAATGTACGAAAACTGTTTTTTTTAATCCTTATATTTGTGTTATAATTTATCCTTGGGTTGAATGATAGTCAAGTGTCTCGATTCTTAAACTTTTTTTTTTAACTTATCAAACTTATGTAAAAGTTTACCTACGTTAAATTTTAATGTTATAGTTTAGTTTAGAAAATATTTTTTTCAAATCTTTGTAAGTAGCACTTCTAGTATTTTTACCATATTATCTAAGATTTAGCTATTCGGGTTGTTTTGTTTAGAGTACGGGCACATTTAGGTGTTCTATTATCTTTGAAAACCGATAAAAAGGATTAAGTTATAGTCTTAGGATTATTTTATTTATAATTATACAATAACTCGACAACGATAAGAATATATTTTACAAATGAGACAATGTATTTTGTTATTATAACCGTGAGGAAACGAAATAATTTATAAAAATATTTATTTTATAAATTCCCGACTAGAAAATAAGGACATAGTTTGTAAAACAAATATTTCGGTATCATTAGTCATAATGTCAATGAATTTACTTATTTCATTTATGTTTCGTTCCTTTTAATTTGTACTAGAAGAGATCAATTTATTTCAACATTTAATATTTTATGTCTTGATCCTCGTTTCTACGAATGAATCACATTCATTTATATAAACTTCTTTATGGCATTTATATTGTTGAATGTTTTGTTTTAGTGTTTTTGTAAAGTAGTCAAATTTTTTTTTTCTTTTAACGTTTTCATATTCAAAATAGTTATTTTCTTATTAAGATTTTTTTTAAACTTTTATTTAGTAGTCATCGGTGGTCTTTAGCAAGTGTCGGAAGGGTAAGTAGTGATTAGTTATTCGTGGGTTTAATGGAGCTATTATATAGTTTTGGAGTTTGTGGAATGGGTCTCATTTCTTCTCGTCAACTTTGCACTTTTGGTCTCGATTGGTCGCGTTTAGAAACTCGTTGCTCGTTTATACCTATTGATTATTTCTTGAATCGCTACTTTGCTAAGGTGAGTTTATAGCCCCTCTTTCACTTGTTTTACATTTACTTTACAAATCTCGGGGGAGAATACATGCTCAATACAACTTGTTTACATATTCGTTTACAATATCTTTTACATACTATTCTACACACTTGGTTTACATACTTGATTTTGCAATTCATTACAAACACAATTACATGGTTGATTACAAACTTGGTTTCTTACTTTGTCACATACTCATTTGCATACATGTTTACGAAATTGTTTACATACTCATTTCGAACTCAACTGCTTGATTTATATCACACTATTTTCTACTTATGGATTTAAGTACTCAAAGCTATTTACGAATACAATGGTAAATTTTTATTGGACACAAGTGTTTTCGGTTATCATCTCCTGTTTACATGTGCCTAAGTAACATAACCCACCATTGCCCATTATCATGAACTGTCAATTTCTTGACCGGAGGACCGGTTGAGGAAGCGCGAGTGTATAAATAGATCTATTTGGGATTGACATCCCTGTTCGGGTTTCGACAGTACTGAAACACGAATGCATACATGTCGGAACAATTTGGATGTTACGGGTTTGAACATCTACACGGGCACATTTAGTGCATTAAATTGCATACATATATGTCGAGCTTCAGTGTCATGAGCTTAGCGCAACAGTAGATATTAATTATGTGGTACTGTATTTGTTATAGTAGACCCATACATTTTGGAAAATCAACGTCTCACTGTCATGCACTACTTATTAAACGATTTACTAATTTCTAAGCACTTGGTTCAGTTATATGCGCGAAGCAATAAACACGTAAAATCTTTCGTTCTACATTTAACTCAAACATTTTGGCGATTATTATAAGGATTGAAATGGTCATACATACTTTATAAATCTTTGGATTCTCAACATTTATATTTATACTTACAAAACTCTATGAACTCACCAACTTTAATGTTGACACTTTTAAGCATGTTTTTCTCAGGTGAATTAGATGCTTGGATTATTTGATGTGCATTGGAGTCTTTAAATTCAAGTTTTTCATGGTGATGCAATTATGGGACAACTATTATTTTGATTTCAGAAAATCAACGAGATTGTTTTACAAACAACACATTTAGAGGTCGTTCTCTTGTATCTTTGTGCTGTTGTATTTATTGAAGTAATGCCCCCAACAAACATTTTTTCCGCATGCGCCCCGAAAAAAAACAAAACATTTTTGGGGGTGTTACACATTCCACACAATGGCACTAAACCAAGAAGGACCACGGGATGACACATGGTTTAAAAGAAAAAGTGTTGTTGGTTTAAGGCTCAAGCAAGTGTACGACATTCTACATGAGGAGGAATTTGCATTTTTAGCAGATCCAGGAATTCCAGAAGCTCAAGCCACACAGACGGTCATTACTCACAATGCTGCTTATCAAGCTGATGATTTGGATGCATATGACTCTAATTGTGATGAACTTAACACGGCCAAAGTTGCTCTCATGGCGAATTTATCTCATTATGGTTCAGATGCTCTCTTTGAGGTACACAATCATGATAATGTGAATAATAAAAAGATTAAACGGAGATGCCTCCCTTCAGAACAATCGAATGTTGTGAATCATTCAGAGACTGAAATAACTAGTGATAGCAATATCATTCATTCAAAAACTAAGTATAAAGAGATTAGACATCATTTTATTAGAGATTGCAATGATAAGAAATTGATTCAAATGGTCAAAATCCATACTGACAAGAATGTTGCAGATTTGCTTACAAAAGCTTTTGATGTAAGTAGATTTCAATATTTAATTGCTAGTATTGGAATGCTTAATCCATAAAGTCTTTTATCTCTTTATGTTTCTGTAGAGTTTTGTATGAATTAGTAATGTTATTCATGTCATTAAAAGTTTCTGTTGTTGAGTATAATTAGTGCTGCTAGTTATCCTTAATACTGTTGAGTTTTTGTTGTTAGTTATACTTAATACTACTGGTATAATTAACACTATGATATTTGAGAAAATTAACATGGCTTGTTGATAACCTTAAAATTAACCTTTTTGTATATATAAATTATAATAAATATATAAGGATAATTTCAAAATTATAATTCAATTATAGTAATAGTAAGAATTCCAAGAGATTTAAATCAATTCCTTTTATCCAAAGGAAAATTTAAAAATCCCCCAGGTCGTTTCCCGACGAGGCGTGAATCGAAATGTCGTTAAAACCTTCGTGATTGAGTGTTTGATTGGTTAAAGGAATTTTGGAATTGTATTTCCAATTCTACAATTAAAATGAAAAAACAAATAAGGAAAATCCTAAAAACGAAAGCTAAAAGAGATTAAAAGCTAAAAACGAGAACCAGACCCGAATCTCGTTCTTTAAAAACTCAAATTTTGCAAAATTAACCCTGCGAAAGCAAATCTAATTTTCCTAAGTGCTAAATGATAAAAGAAAATTTTCTAAAAAAAATTATATATATATATTTTTTTATTTAATTTTTAATGAATTAAAAATAGTTTTTAAAAGAAAATTTGATAAAAAATACTAAACAATTTTTGAAAATTCTAAAAAAATGCAAAAAAGTAGTTTAAGCTATGCTGGATTCGAAAAAAATAAGAGTTTGGAAAATCAGCTTAAAAATAAGCTGGAAATAAGCAAAAGTTGGCTGAAAAGCAGATAGGAAAAAATGAGTAAAAGAATTAAAAGGTTAGTAGGGCTAACAGATAGCCCTACTGGTGCCGTTGGTTAAGTGTGTGGGAGTATGGGACGTGTATGTGTAAAAGGGGAGGTCCAGGGTTCGAATCCTTGGCCTCCCTTTTTGGTAAAACTTTTTTTTTCTTTTTTTTTTAAAAAAACTTATAAAACTAGACAAAATAAGCAATATTAAAAAAAACACTTTTTATGAAAACTGAAAATTAAGCAAGAAAAAGCTTAAAAGATAAGGCAGATTCTAAATTTTTTACACTAAGCTACTTATGCTAACTGTTAGGCTATTTTAAAACAAATAAGCAAAGGCTAAACTAGAATAAGCAAAAACAGGTTGTTTCCTATAACTAATAAGCAAATGTAAATAAAAATAAGCACAAAAGAAACAGACAGATAGGCAAAAATAGCAAATAAGCTATAAGCACAAAACAACTAAACCAACAGCCTAAGGAGACTCTTTGGGCTTAATTTTTTAGCACCAAAAAGCCAACTAACGGGCTTAAGGCTTATATGAGCTTAAAGACAGTCCTAAGGGCTTCTAGAATAAGCAAAGAAAACCAAGTTTGAATCAAAAATAAGCATTTAAAAAGCTGAATGAAAGGTGCAGTTCACAAAGGGTATTGATTTTGAAAAGACAAAGGGACAATAAGCAGGCTTATAAATAAGCCATAAAATAAGCTCCAAATAAAAAACTAAATGAAAACAGATTGAGTTAAGCTTCCCATGAGCTTATGCTCAAACTTTCAAGATCTAAAAACAAGTTTAAATGTCTGATAAATGAAATTGAAAAAGGGGGTTTTGATACTTAAAACTGATTTAACAAAAAAAATTGATAAAAAATAACAAAAGACAAGTAAACCTAATGGACTTTTAGCTACTGCATTATACACTTGAAAACAACACAAAAGCAAACTTAAAAGAAGAAGATACATCAAATAAGCTAGGTTAAACTGCTTTTAGACCACCAGTTTCAAACATCAATTAGGAAAACCCTTAAAAACAACTTTGAGACCTTAAACTTTTTGAAAACAGCTTATATATATCTTAAAAAGGCTTGTGCAATTTGCTCAAATGACCAAATGGTTTTTAAAAATAGTTTTTACCCACTTTTAACCCTTGTGCCAAACACCCCTTTAAAATTGAAAACACAATTTTAAGACAGTTTAACAAAGATTTAAGCAAAAGGACTTAAAGACAGATAGCAACTAAGTATATTTAAGCACAAATAAGCAAATTACAATCAAAATAAAGCATTCAAATAAGCAAATAAGCAAATGGCAGATTGAGCACAAAATGGACAGATTTAAAGTAAAAGCATGAACAAAGCATACAAGCATAAAATAAGGACAAATAAGCATAAATGACAGTAATAAGCAAGATAAAACAAGAATAAGCAGAAAATAAGCACTATGAACAGTAAATGGCAAAAATGGAAAAAGGAAACTTACAAAGGTCCTTAGCTTATAGCAATGAAATAAGCTCTCAAAAGCTTATAACCCAATCCTAATGCTTCCCATGAAGCTCTAAACCCAAGGCCATCCAGTATAAACCTTGCTCCAATGATCTTCTTGATATTTTTGTGATTTTTGGATTTTTTTTTGACAGAAAATGAAAACAGCTTTTATATAAGCTTTTAATGGCTTAAAAACTTATACAAAGGCTTATAAAACAGTTTAAGACAGTATTTAAATGACAAGAAAGCTTAAATGACAAATATTTAAAGGAAAACAGATTTTCATAAACTTAAAAAACAACAATGCAAGTATTTAAAAGACAAGTAATTAAATGACATGAAAAGTAAATTGCAATATATTAAAATGGTACAAATATTTGTTTACAAGCTTTTGACTCTAACAAAATTCGACAAGAAGCTAAGAACTACATATGTCCTATATTTATACTAAAGTACTAAGGTCTTGAGCTCTTCAAGAGTGTTTCTTCAGTGAGAGAGTTGAGGGCTTGTGCTTGTTGTGTGAGTATAAGCCCTAAGTCAATCTTGGCCCTCAAATTTGCTTTGTCCCCAAGTCTTTAAATCGTGTCCCTTAATTTTCTTGCCCAATGGGGTGGCTTGGGATTGCCAAAGTGGCAATTGGAGTGTAGTGAGGTGGGGTGTGATGGGAAAATGACAGGTTGTTGTGGGGTTCATTTGGGGAAGATAAACAGTGAACGAGGGATAGTGATGGGTGAGCAGGGGTTTTTGGCGGGTAAATTTGTTTAAGGGTGAGCAGGGTAAGGGTTTTGGGTAATGGCAAAGAAGGTCCCTCAAGTTGTATAATGGTTTTGCAATAATGGTCCATTGTGGTGTAAACTTTTATGGATGTGGCAGTTTAAGCCCTTCAGAGTTATATGTGAGTTTGCACGTTAAGTCCTTGTGACTAACGTTTGTTAACAGTCAAGGGGTTATAGGGCTTAACAGCCGTTAAGTGGAATGGGCTTATTTATAGGAAATGGGCCGGTTTGTATTTAAAAGGGAATTGGGCCTTCAAAGGGATTATGGGTTTATAAGTCTTCATATTATGTTTAAATGGGCTGACCCGGCCCATTAGATGGGTACGGGTGGGCCCATTTAACATTTCTTCGGTTTTGGCTTTGACTTTGACTGTTGACTTTGTCGGGGTTGACTTTGACTTGACTTGGTTGACTTTTTGGCTTTGACTTGACTTTGGCTTTTCCACGCTTTTCCATTCCGTGCTCGGTTTTGTCGTTTTTGGCTTGATTTTTTGTCCTTTTCTCGGATATCCGTTTCCTGCAGAATATAAATGAAAATATACAAATACAATGTATTTTTGGTACGTTTTTAGTCATTTAAATCCTATTTTAAAGGTCAAAGGTATGTGTATTTAGGCACATACTAATACCATAGTCCTAAGTGCGTAGTGCCTTTAATGTATCGGAAGATACGTTTAACCGCTTCAAGGTGAGAGGTTTTGGGAGCCTCTTGAAAGCGGGCACAGAGGCAGACACTAAACATGATATCGGGCCTACTTGCCATTAGGTATAATAAACTACCTATCATGCCTCGATACTTGGTACTATCTACCGACTCACACTCTTCATCTTTTGTAAGTTTAGTATCAGAGGACATGGGGGTTTTCATTGGTTTAGAATCTTCTAGACCAAATTTCTTAAGCATTTCTTTAATATACTTAGATTGATTAAAGAATATACCGTCTTCCATTTGTTTAATTTGTAATCCAAGGAAGAAGTTAAGTTCACCCATCATCCTCATCTCGAACTCGTCAATTCCAAACCAAGCTTAAAACGAAATCATCGCTAAATATGAGTTAAGATGCTTAACACTACTCATATTTGCAACTTTTGAATTTTGCTTCCCGATAATTATGATATATTAGGTGAATGTTGCCATTTTGAATTTAAATATGGATCCTAAGTTATTTACAAAATTCTAATGCTTCTCGTTCCACCGGATAAAGAATAATAAGTTTGAAGAGTTAGCTCTTCCCAAGTAGCGACTTTCGTCTCTCGGAACTCTCCCAACCTTACGGCTAAGGTGACCAGGCTTTTCGACACCCACAGAGGACTTAGTATCGGGACTCCTGGGACCTTCGGTTTCAAATACTCTTAGGGTTTCTCGTATATACATTGCTTATTTAAGTAATTCTTTAAAATGAATAATAGTGTTAGTTCAAAAGCTATTTAAATTTCAGGAAAAGAGAATTTTCCCTTATTTATTAATTTCACGTTTTACTACACTTAATGCAATTATGCTTTCTTAAGGAAATCCTCGACCTTTTAGAAGGCTGTAAACATCGGTTGTGAGCGAGCAAGATAAGAAGATAGTGGAAGATGCCAGCAAACTTTTATCAAATTATTCATTCTTAAGGAAATCCTCGACCTTTTAGAAGGCTGCAACATCGGTTGTGAGCCAGCAAGATGCAACAAACTTTTATCAGCCCACAGTTTATAATTATTACTTATTTTTTTTCATTTTTTCTATTTTTTTAATTCCCATGATATAGAGAAAATTTCGTTTTAGAAAATTTAAGTATAAATCTGAACTAAAATTATTGATATCGACTATACTTTAAAAATTGTTGATTTAAGTTTAATTTTTGAAAAGAGCACGTATTATTAGTCCGGTTAGAAGCTTATGGGAGAAAAAGCCACAAATTACACACATGAGCTTGTAAGATTTCCAAATAATCCTTGTTTAGCATCTAACTCATAATTAACTCTATCATTTTTCATTCTTCGCAAAGATCTGCGAACGCTTAGTCTAAAAGTTAAGGAATAAGCTAGAGCTCAACACGCTCGATCGAGTCAAAATTTATTCTTATTCTACCCAGCAGGAAAGTCAAAATTGTGACAAAACACTTATTTTATTTTTGAAAATTTTTAAATTTTTTCATTTTTTTTGAATTTTAGTGGTAAAAATGGGATTACACGAAAACAACGGCTGCAGGCACAATCAAATCGAAGATCCCGGCGCCAAAAATTGATTGTAGATTTTAAACTCAACCTTTTTAATTATATAAATATATAATAAATATATAAATAATAAGGCTAAATCAACGGTAAAGTATTCCGAGAGGCTTTTAAAAGATTCGTTTCTATCCAAAACAAAATCCCTCAAAAATCTACCCGGGTCGTTTCCCAACGAGGTGCAAATTGAAAATCGAGAACGTTTGTGATCGCGCGTTTGAATGGTTAAAAAGGTTCTTGGAATGGTTTTCTAATTTCTATAATTAAAATGCAAAAACGAATAGGGGAATCCTAAAAACGAAAGCTAAAAGTGATTAAATCCTAAAAACGAGGAATCGGGCCCTAAACCAGTTCTTTAAAAAACGAAAATGAGAAATATAAACCCTACAGACGCAAAATTATTTTTCCTAGGTGCAAAATGATAAAAGAAAATTTTCTAAAAAAGAATTATATTTTTTATAATTTTTTATGATTTAAAAACACTTTTAAAGAAATTAAATGATTAAAAATAGTAAACAAAAAGAGAAAAATCTTAAAAATTTACAGAAAGTAGTTTAAAGGATGCTGTATCTAAGAAAATTAAAAGCTTTGAAGACGGCTTATTGAATAAGCCAGTAATAAGCAAACTGTTGGCTGATAGCTTAAATGGAAAACAAGGTATAAAAGGTTTGTGAGTGCAACCTTGGACAAAAAAGTCCCAAGGGCGCTTTTGGAGTAGAGAGTGGTGTGTGAGGCTTTGTGTTAAAGGGGGAGGTCGAGGGTTCGAATCTTGGCCTCCCCTTTTTGAAAAATATATATATTTTTTAAAACTTATAAAACTAGACAAAATAAGCAATATTAAAAAAACACTTTTTATGAAAATTGAAAATTAAGCAAGAAAAAGCTTAAAAGATAAGGCAGATTCTAAATTTTTTTTACACTAAGCTACTTATGCTAACTGTTAGGCTATTTTAAAACAAATAAGCAAAGGCTAAACTAGAATAAGCAAAAACAGGTTGTTTTATATAACTAATAAGCAAATGTAAATAAAAATAAGCACAAAAGAAACAGACAGATAGGCAAAAATAGCAAATAAGCTATAAGCACAAAACAACTAAACCAACAGCCTAAGGAGACTCTTTGGGCTTAATTTTTTAGCACCAAAAAGCCAACTAACGGGCTTAAGGCTTATATGAGCTTAAAGACAGTCCTAAGGGCTTCTAGAATAAGCAAAGAAAACCAAGTTTGAATAAAAAATAAGCATTTAAAAAGCTGAATGAAAGGTGCAATTCACAAAGGGTATTGATTTTGAAAAGACAAAGGGACAATAAGCAGGCTTATAAATAAGCCATAAAATAAGCTCCAAATAAAAAACTAAATGAAAACAGATTGAGTTAAGCTTCCCATGAGCTTATGCTCAAACTTTCAAGATCTAAAAACAAGTTTAAATGTCTGATAAATGAAATTGAAAAAGGGGGTTTTGATACTTAAAACTGATTTAACAAAAAAAATTGATAGAAAATAACAAAAGACAAGTAAACCTAATGGACTTTTAGCTACTGCATTATACACTTGAAAACAACACAAAAGCAAACTTAAAAGAAGAAGATACATCAAATAAGATAGGTTAAACTGCTTTTAGACCACCAGTTTCAAACATCAATTAGGAAAACCCTTAAAAACAACTTTGAGACCTTAAACTTTTTAAAAACAGCTTATATATATCTTAAAAAGGCTTGTGCAATTTGCTCAAATGACCAAATGGTTTTTAAAAATAGTTTTTTACCCACTTTTAACCCTTGTGCCAAACACCCCTTTAAAATTGAAAACACAATGTTAAGACAGTTTAACAAAGATTTAAGCAAAAGGACTTAAAGACAGATAGCAACTAAGTATATTTAAGCACAAATAAGCAAATTACAATAAAAAAAAGCATTCAAATAAGCAAATAAGCAAATGGCAGATTGAGCACAAAATGGACAGATTTAAAGTAAAAGCATGAACAAAGCATACAAGCATAAAATAAGGACAAATAAGCATAAATGATAGTAATAAGCAAGATAAAACAAGAATAAGCAGAAAATAAGCACTATGAACAGTAAATGGCAAAAATGGAAAAAAGGAAACTTACAAAGGTCCTTAGCTTATAGCAATGAAATAAGCTCTCAAAAGCTTATAACCTAATCCTAATGCTTCCCATGAAGCTCTAAACTTAAGGCCATCCAATATAAACCTTGCTCCAATGATCTTCTTGATATTTTTGTGATTTTTGGATTTTTTTTTTGACAGAAAATGAAAACAGCTTTTATATAAGCTTTTTATGGCTTAAAAACTTATACAAAGGCTTATAAAACAGTTTAAAACAGTATTTAAATGACAAGAAAGCTTAAATGACAAATATTTAAAGGAAAACAAATTTTCATAAACTTAAAAAACAACAATGCAAGTATTTAAAAGACAAGTAATTAAATGACATGAAAAGTAAATTGCAATATATTAAAATGGTACAAATATTTGTTTACAAGCTTTTGACTCTAACAAAATTCGACAAAGGGGAAAAGCTACAAATGACCTACTATTTATACTAAAAGTATCTAAGAGGTCTTCACACTTGTGTTTCTTTGCTGAGAGACTTCAAGCATTGTGTTTGTTGTGTGAGA
>BQNB010031911.1:34991-49155 GCA_026074375.1 Tanacetum coccineum | reverse complement strand
AAATTCGCAAAGGAAAGAGTTCTCTCTAACTCATTGATGAAGATGAACCGACTCAACCTGAACCTGAACTTGAACTTGAACCTGAACCTGAACCCGAACATCAAGGTGAAGGGGAAGAATATGATGTCGAACGAGCTATTTAGATGAGCCTGGAATCATTTCAGGCATAGGGTCAAGCACATGTTGGTGGTGTGGCTATTCGAGAACCTGTAGCTGAGGCCACACGACCACTCCTTGTGGTCGTAGGCAAGGGAAAAGCAATTAAACTGAAGAACAAGCTGCACAATCACTGTTAGCTCTGCACACGCCATAAAGGAGAAGTACCACAGACCAATTTATATTCTAGAGGCGGACTCCAGCTACTGAAAAGGCATCAACTTGACCCTCTGCACAACCACAGGATGACACATCCACAAACATAGTTCTTGATTCTCCGTCTCCTACGGATGCTGAAACAGGTGCTGATACAGACAAGACAAACAGTGGAGGTGATACTGAGATACTGCAGATTGGTGAAGAACAAGGAGAAGATGTGGATAACCAAGCGAATCTAGAGGAAAAGACTGCTGAACTTGATCAAGGCCAGGCAGGATAAGACCCTGGTAAAACTCTCGAGTCTCGACCTCTGCCAGAGCAGGTATTCATGAACAAAGACCAGGCTAGACCAGACCCTGAGAAAGCCGTGTGGCACTTGCTGGACCAAACCCTGAGCCCACGCACGATGAATTCATGACTAATGTATACCCCAATGTTCATGAAAGCTTGAAATTTCCAGATGATGAACATATCATCTTAGAGGATCCACTAAGTTCATCCGGGACTCTCTCTTCAATGAAGAATCTGGATGATGCATATACTATTGGCGATCAGTTCTTAAATGACAACTCAACTAAAGATGAACCGGGAAAACTCAATGTGGAAGCAGACGTGGTCTCCATGGTCACTGTTCCAATTTATCAAGCGTCTTCCTCAGTTCCTCTACTATCCACACATGTTATTGATCTCTCACCTTCTAAACCTGTACCCTCTACCACTCAAGCACCAATCTTTACAGCTACAACAGCGACTACAATAACAACCCTTCCACCTCCTCTACATTAACAAAGCACAACAGACTCAGAGTTAGCTGCACGTGTCACAGCACTTGAAAAGAAATTTTCTGATTTTGAGCAAAATAGCAACACTCTTGATAACATGACTCAGAATCTTAGATATAGGGTTTTCAATTTGGAGCTTCGAGATCTGACTCACAAGATCAATCAAACAGTCAATGAAGTTGTAAAGGACGCTGTACACGTAGCTCTTTAAGCTCCACTCAGAGATCGATTCAGAAAACTGCCCGAAGCTGATATGAAAGAAATTATTCACCAACGGATGTTTGAGAGTGGTACCTACAAATCACTTCCTGAACATGTGGCTCTTTATGAAGCTCTTGAGGTGTCTATGAAACGTGCGAACAGGGACAAGTTCTTTGCTGAAAAGGACAAGTCACGCAAGAGACGCCATGACGATCAAGACCCTCCTCTTCCTCTACCAGATTCAGATCCAAGTAAGAAGAGAAGACATGCTTCTGATGCTTCAGGTTCAACATAACCTCCAGCTTCTTAATCCTTAGCCTGTAAAACTTCTAACACTTAGAGAGGCTCCTTCCAGCTCCTCCAGGTAAAAGTCAGCTCCTCATTCTGAACAACCAGTTGAAGATGTGCCTATACCAGATGATATGAACGTCTCAGATTCCGAGGACATCGATACTGCAAATCTTCCCAAGATAAAGATCAGACCAGACTGGTTGAATCCTGTTTTGGAGGTAGACAAACCAGCAACTCCAAAACCAGACTGGGTCATTCCTACAAATAAGTTACCTGAAACTGAGAACAATTTGGCCAATGCACTTGCCAGCTCGTATCAAGATCCAGATGAATACAAGCTACTATGACAGACTGGCGATATGAGTTCATTCATCAACTGGTTCTACAAACGGATTGGAAAGAAGAAATTGAGCAAAGCAAACTTAAAAGGCCCCGCTTTCAAGGTAGTTCGGCCATTTCACGACAACAACATATCTCTTCAGTTCCAGATGGAAGAGTGTCACTTGCTGCTTACCGATCAAGTTTATTTGGTTAATCCTAAAGGTCATCGAGTTGTGCCTGACGTGAGCAAAGCATTACCTCTCGAAGGTCTACCAGGTCAGGTAACAATTCAAACTAATGCTTCTTTAATAAGGATCTGGAGTATCTAGTGTCAGGTGACAAAGGAAGAAGGTTGGCATTATCCATATCCAAGCTGAAACTGGCTCAATATCTAGACTTTGGGCTTGAAGAACTAGTACCGTCACTATGGATTGAGAGTGAACGGGATTATGATATTAGTGCTGCTTATGGTATCTCTCACTGGTGGTTTAAGCGCAAAGAATTCTACATCACAAGACACATTGCCCCGTCTGGTCGTAGTAAAGTCAGATACCACATGCGGATTCTCAGTGTAGTCAGTCTCAAGACGTTTGAAAGATACGTGTATACCTTCTTAAAAGAGATTGTTCTTCGCAGAGCTGACTACAAGGAATACAAGATCTCGGAAGCTGACTTCAAAAATCTACATCCTAATGATTTTGAAGACCTGTACCTACTTCATCTTCAAGGTCAGCTCAATCATTTATCTGGTGCCGACAAAGTTCATCTCTTCAACGCAGTCAACCTGTGGATAAGGAACATCGTCATCAAAAAACGTGTAGAAGATCTGCAGCTCGGGATTGAAAGTTATCAAACGAAACTCAATCTCACTCAACTGGATTGGGATGCATCTGACTTTTTGTTCAAAGAAGATTACACCATAGTCAGCAAGCCGAGGGCGGTAATCTATAGAGAGAGAAATGATCTGAAGAAGATGATGTGAGATACTAAGGTGCACAAGTTCTGTAATGGCAAGTTGAATAGGATTCTGGATAAGCTGGATCACATGGTTAAAGACTTCAAGCTGTTCAAGTTCAATCCGGGCATGGAAACAAGAATTTGGTCTAATGACGATAGAAGGAGGGGTAAGGAGTTTATGGAGGTGACCGAGAGAAGACTCAAGATTAGGAGAATGTTCAAGAGTCTTGAAAGCTTTGTTGGTGGAAGACTAAGAGATGTTGACTACAGACTTATTCAGAGAACTGAATGATTTCATCATTCTGATACTTAGGTCAATATCATCTTATTTTTGTATAACATATCTTGTACATTATACTAAGTATGTAGTGTATCTTTAGGTATTCAGTGACAAGTATAAAGTTTTTCAAGAGTTTTTTCGTTAAACTCAAAATCTTTCAAAATTGTTATACTCGTCACTCATACGTACCCTCATAGATTCACGGGGAGCATTAATATGTTCCCCATTTGGCTTGTGAATAATCAGCACATTTTCTCCCAGTTTTTTTACCATATTTGAATCAATTGATATCCAAAATATCAAAGGGTTTGAAATTTTTGATAAGGGGAGAAAATGTGATTTAAATATGAAAACTGATAAAATGTGACTTTGTGGACTCATATGTATACTCCATCCTCCTTGTGCTAACCACTTTCGTTTAATCAATGCACATGTTAAGGGGGATCATTTTTGAAAATTCAAAAACAATCAAGGTAATAAAAGCTTTGATATTTATATCACAAGTACTTGATTGAGTTTTTCAATTAGTTTTATGGCAAGGTGAACTGTACCAAAAAGACCGACCATGTATCTAATTTTATCGGAGGTATAAGGTTGGTAAGGTTAGGTATTAGTTCCCATGATCCAGCCAGAACCGGAGGGATCTACCCAGGGATAATCCGCTAGTTAGTGTGGAAGTCCTTAGGTATGACATAAAAAAGGAGTAAAAGTGAGAATAAGGGAATAGTGCCGACTGAGATGGAGCTAGTACTGGAACAAACCCAACAAGGTTCTAGTCATGAAGTCTCGGTAAGCACTGAAGGGGTTGAAGAATGAAAAAGAATTGTAAGAATAAATGGTGAAAAGAAAGAAGCCCTCCATACACTTAGGCAGAACCGGGTCAATACATCTACTGTTAGAATCACAATGATGATTGCTGACATTGAAGAAAGCCATCATGGACCCAGTGATGCAATGCACAACCCTCCTTAGCCACTCAGTATCTCTCAAAAGATTTCTGTTTCATTTCTCACAAAGACTAAACACGTTATCTATTGACTTTTTTACTCTGAGTTAGTTGATATTGAAAAGGTGGCAGCTTGCTCCAGCCTCCGATCACTAAAACCAAAACACACAATTGAGTCTAGAGTCAAGAAATCACCAATTAATCTCATTAGGAAACTATTTCATTGTACTTGTTCTTCACACAATGTGAATACAAGGATTAACATAAGAGTCCTACGCATTATCATTGTGGTATTGCCAGAACATCCGAGTGATACCTAAGTATCACAGTGAAGATGGAAATCCTGCTAGAGCCAACATCAAACAAGCTCTTGGTAGGTGACTTGTGAGATCCTAAATGGATCAAACTTGTGTTAACTGGAAAGAAACGATGGTGCGATTCTAAAAGAATCAAACTTGTTCCGGTATATGAATTGACGGTTAATGAACTTTGACATAAGCTTAAAACTCTTGATGTGTTACAAAAACACTTTCACTAAGTAACACGTCGACTAATTTTCAAACAAAATTTTCTCTTTATTACTAACTGTTTTATTACAGGTTCATATAAAGTTGGAGACGGTGTCATCCTGTTCCGGTAGAGACAAGTTCATCACCGCATGCTCATACTTGACTAACACATTCAAAGAAATCATGAAAGCTCAAGCATATGTTTTCTAAGCTTCTGCAACTCTGATATCACACGTCTCTCTTGAAGTGGCCAAGTATTAAAGTTAAAGAACTTCAAGAACAAAGTATTCAAGTTTTCAAGATCAAGAAAGGTATGAGCATGACGGTCCGCAAGACACAAGACCACAAGACGGTGAAAGATCACAAGTTGATGATCAAAGATTGGATTTGGCTGATGATCTCAAGAAAGCTCAAGATCACATATTAAGTACACACACAAGCCACAAGACAAAGTCCACTACATCAATGTACAAGATATCACATGAAGAATCAAAGACTACGAGCTAAACACAAGATCAATCAGAATATTGCTGAGCTTAAGTTAGTATTTTCTGGGGTGACCTCCCTTAGGGGGAGATTTTTAGATATTATAAAAAGACTCGGTCACCCCGTGTATTTTACCGTTTATTATAGCTCGTAGTCAATAGTAAATCGTATGACATTCGGTATTGGGTCGGGTAATTAAACCTAACGTGTAAGCCCATGCCAAGGCCTATGGGCCGATTTGTAAGACACTGTATAAGCATCTTCCATGCCATGGAAGAGGTGGTTACTCATTTCATTATACAAGTCACATTTTCTCTCACTAGAAAGCTTTCTCTCTCACTATCTCTCTTTAGATTCGGCTAACCCATCTATCTTCCATTGTGTTATGATTTCTAATATCCTACATAGACTATGTCCATACGGATCTTTGGGGTCCTTCTCGGGTGGAATCGATGAGTGGTTGCTGATACTTCTTATCGATTGTTGATGATTATTCGATGAGGGTTTGGGTTCATTTTATTAGACACAAGAATGTGGCGTTCAACAAGTTCAAGGAGTGAAAGCAGTTGGTGGAAAACCAGACAGGTAGAAAATTGAAGAAACTACGAACGGATAACAGTTTGGGGTTTTGTAATCAGGAATTTAATAACTTGTACAAGGAGAGCAGGATAGCAAGACATTTGACAGTTGTAGGAACTCTGCAATAGAATGGTCTAGCTGAACGAATGAACATGACGCTCTTGAACAAGGTAAGGTGTTTACTAATTCAGTCTGGTTTGCCAGATTCGTTCTAGGCATAAGCAACGGTGACGACAGCATATCTGATCAATAGGTCTCCATCTACAGCATTGGAGAAGAAGACACCTATGGATTTATGGTCAGGGCATCCGGTGAATTATGAGATGTTAAAGATATTTGGTTGCGTTGCTTATTCACATGTGAATTAGGGGAAGCTCAAGCCTAGAGCTATAAAATTCATATTCCTGGGGTATCCTGATGGTGTGAAGGGATACAAATTATGGAGGTTAGATGATGTCAAACCAAACATAATTATAAGAAGGGATGTGGTGTTTAATGAAAGCCTTATGTATAAGGATACTCTCAAGGGTCCTGGTGCTGCAGATTCTGGGAAAGAAGTTGAGTTTGAGGTGGAACTTCAAGGTAGTAGGGTCGAACTAACTATGGATCCTCAAACTGAAGAAAATCCAGGGAATGAAGATGAGGAACAAGATGAAGGGCCTCAACAACATAATCTGGACAACTATGTTCTGGTGCGTGATAGAACAAAGAGAACAACTGCTATACCTGCAAGGTATAGGGATGAAGGTAATGTATTATTGTCTAGACCATCAAGGTCTAGGGTAAAAGATGATATGGCGGCTTATGCATTCGCTATTGCTGAGGAAGAAGATACACATGAACTAATCACATTCCAGGAGGCGATTAATTCATCTAAAAAGATAAGTGGGTTCGTGCTATGGAGGAAGAGATAAGTTCTTTAAAGAAGAATCATACTTGAGAGCTGGTCGATCAACCACCTGGTTATAAGCTGGTAGGCTATAAGTGGTTGTATGAGATTAAAGAAGGGATTGAAGGCGTTTAGAAACCAAGGTACAAAGCAAGGTTGGTAGCTCGGGGGTTTACACAGCGAGCAATGATTGACTACAATGAGGTTTTTTCACTTGTGGTTCGACATA
The DNA here is from genome assembly GCA_026074375.1 of Tanacetum coccineum. Classification (NCBI taxonomy): domain Eukaryota; kingdom Viridiplantae; phylum Streptophyta; class Magnoliopsida; order Asterales; family Asteraceae; genus Tanacetum; species Tanacetum coccineum. The sequence continues at coordinate 42,370 of BQNB010031911.1, read as the reverse complement.
CATCTATTAGGGTGATTCTCTCATTGACTGCTTGTGAAGATTACGAGTTAGAACAACTTGATGCCAAGACGGCGTTTTTGCATGGTAATCTTGAAGAAACCATTTATATGAGGCAGCCACCTATTTTTGAAGTAAGAACGGGCAACAAGGTATGTTTGTTAAATAAATCTCTTTATGGTCTTAAGCAGTCTCCAAGGTAGTGGTACAAAAGGTTTGATATGTATATGATCAGCAATGGGTTTAGTCACAGCAGCTATGATAACCGTGTTTATGTCACACCCCCAAACCGGGTCTAGTCGGAATAAGTGTCCGAGGGCGTGACGTCATAATATACATCACACAAAATCAAGAGAACGACCTCCATATGGCATTTTTAAAAGGAAATTCATACTCATTACATTGATTTGAAATATAAATAAGTCTTACATCAGTTCATAACATAATTAAAAGATTTGTGGAAACATAAGTAAATGGTAGCGGAAGCATAAAACGTTTAAAATGACAATGAGCATGATAAATAGATAAGTCTTGAAAAAGTAAAGTCAGACAGCAGGAAGATACCACACAACAATTCAAGTAAGAATCCAAATCAAGTACCTGAAAACATGCTTAAAACTGTCAACATAAAGTTGGTGAATTCGCAGGGTTAGTTATATCATAAGTATGGAACACAATAATTTAAAACGCATGATCATTGTAACATATACAACAATCACAAAAGTATATTTACGTTGCTCTAACCTCATGACACCGAGGCTACGACAGTTTGTATGCCAATCAATTTCAGACATAATAAGATATTAAGTGCCCAGGTAGATGTTCAACCCGAAACATCCGCATTCCGACATGGTATACGTTCGTTAGTTCGTCTCTCAAACTAGTAAGCGCTACTTACCTGAACGGGGATGTCAATCCCAAATAGACCTATTTATAACACTCGTGCCTACACAAGGTAACTAACGGTTCATGATAGTGGGGCATGGTGGGTTATCGCTACTTAGGCAACACGTAAACAAGTAAAGTATTCAAGCAAAATTTGTGTCCAAGTTTTAATAACAAGCAATGATTTCACCCCAAAAATAGTGATGTAAAACGGTAAAACGCAGGGCTACAAACTCACCTTGATTGGTGGAATGAAGTAGTGAAAAGACTAGAAGAATGATAACACGGTAAAAGACGACGGTACACAGTCACGACCTAAAGAATAAACGGTCGGGTTCAGAATAAGTACGACGTGAATTACGAATATACTTAAGGGCATTCCAATATAACCTCTTTTTAACCCTGAACGAGCTTTAGAAAAATATCACTTTTAGAAAGTAGTTGTATGATTATTACGAAAATGCTTTAGTATTCGTTGGTTGTGTGGTAGTCGTAGTAGTTTTTGACTCAATTAAACGTTCATGATAGTAAGTATATTATACATAGTAAAGTAGAACATTAAACGAAAGTAATAAGTTTTGGCTATTTACCCAGTAACCTAATATAGTAACTAAGATAAGTGTTTTTATGTTTTTAAACTACGCAGTAAGTATTAGGAATTTTATAAAATTTACATTTTTCATCTTTTAGTAGGGCATTAAAAATAACAATATTTATTATTTCACCTTTTTGTCAATATTGAGAAAATATATGGAATATTTATATAAATATGTATTTTAATTTATTTAATCAACCTAAATGTGAATATTATTTATTATGTAAAAAAAATTATGTTTTGTCTTTTAGTTGAGATTTATAAAAATAAGTTTTTAAAATAATTCTAAGTATAGAAATTTTATGAAATTTCGGCATGACCCGTTCGCATTAGTTTTCCAAAGTCATAGACTTTTATCCAAAACGCTTTCGAAATATATTTCACAATTCGCCAAATCTCTTTACTTAACCAAAAACTATTTCCTACGCTCTATATACCGTTTAGCGCTCGTAAAATCAAACGTCTTATCGTAAACATAGGTTTTGTAATTATTCAAGGTACGATATTAATACGTATTACTTATAAGTTCAAATAAGCACTATCCCTTACAAAAATAAGCCGAAAACCTTAATGGACCCTTATTGGGCTTTTAGGCCCAATAAGCCTAAACAAAATATATAGATTACTATAAGTCCGAAATCAATCCAATAAGCAAATCAATAAATAAATAAGCGTTTAGCTTATCCAATAAGCTACACAATAAGCCACCAATTAAGCCAAGCCGTGGCTTATAGCCCACAGTTTGGGCTTGGTTTTGGGCCGAGACCCACAAAATCCAAACTAGCACTTTTGGACTAATTTATTAAGCCCGTTAAGCTCAAAACCATTTAAGTTGTCAAATAAGCTGTGAAAATAAATTTAGAAAAATAAGACAAATACAAATAAGCATAAAGTTCAAACCTTTATGGTTTGCCTTTATGTTCGATGCATATAAGCACACAAATAAGCTCTCTCGAGCTTATTAATAAGCTAAAATAAGCAATAAGCTTTAGAAAAATCATTTCTTTATAAAAGTTTCACCACGACAACACAACTAATATTTTCTTTCTTTCTTTTTATTAAATTCGAACCACACATAAACCCTTTTGGGATTTGTGTAATTTTGAAAGCTTTGATTTTAACAAACGGTTTATACAACTAGCTTCTATACATTGTAAGGATCAAGGAAGTACAAAAAGAATTTAAAAAAAATGAGCTTACGAAAATGATGAATGAAGAGATGATCAAAACTAACAAACAACACGAACGATGATTATAATACCCAAACTAACTACCTAATCTAACCCTAAATATACTTGAGCTTCCAAAATCTTGATCAAAATTAAACAATTGTGGTGGTTGGGCGGTGGTTGGCGTCGAATGAACAAAGGGAGAGGGAGAAGAGAGTGAAAATTTTATGTGTGTGTTTTACAGAGAGAAAGGAATGAAAGAATGAATGAAGAATTTGAATTATATAAGGAATAATCAATAGTCTGGGTTCATTGAATAAAATTGAACATAGAACCTTCTTTAAATGGAATCCTAAGATGCTAAGCATCTACGGGACAAGACTAGCAAAAATGTAAGAGAGGTGTTGGATGGGGGGGGGCACACCAAGGTGAAACAAGGGGGAAGGTTTTGCCAATCTTTGAAAGTTTGATCATGCTTAAGAATCCTATACTTTCTTGATATTTATTTCTACCCTCTTAAGATATTTTTAAACGGTATTAACGGTATACTCAAAAGCTTAAAACGCGCAATAACTTCAAGTAAAATTCTGAAAATTTAAACATCAATACGAAACGTAAAAACGCGACATTTACTAAAAGACTACATAAAATAGCAACCCGGAATGCTTCCGGTAACGATCCTAAGATACACGCGGGATAACTTCCCGATTAAATGTAAAATTAACACGAAATTCGATAAAGTCAAACTGAAGTACGGAAAGTCAACGGATACATATGAGATATTTTTATGAGTGTTATATCCTTTCCCCGTTAGAAAAGCTTTATCCGTAAAGCTTAGGATGCGACATTTGGTGCAGTTGAAGATTTGGCAAATAAGTGTAGGTATTTCTTTCTAAACTGATCTTCACGCTCCCAGGTGAACTCAGGACCTCTCATCGAGTTCCAGCGTACCTTGACAATTGGAATACGACTCTACTTTAGACAACCGTTAGAGTTGAATAAAGTATTTATATGTGTTATAATTGTGTGCTTATGTGATCTTATATGGGTATTTGATATCAATCCGTGATGCGTATTCATCTATTAGTGATTGAGTTGTGGTTTTGGTAGCTATTTCATTTCGTTCACATTTTGTGACAATTGAAATGATAGCATGATTTTATGCGTTATCATGTAATTTGGTGAATAATTGATATATGAGCGTAAGAGTATATAATGTATTATTGGGAATGAATTAAGTCTAGTATTTATTAATTAAGCGTAGGTTTTTCTAAATTAGGAAAGTAAATTATGAAATGAAATTTATAAAATAGTAAGTGTAAAACTAGTTTTTATTTAAAAGGTTTGCAAATTTAATAAAGGATTTTTATAAAAATAAGAAAATAAGGGGTAAATATGTATTTAATAATAATTAATAAAAAAATAAAAAAAATTAAAGGGGTGTTTATTCGGCCGGTTATTAAGAAAAAAGTAAAAAAAGAAAACTAATTTGAATACAGTTAGGAAACTAAGGATTATAAATACAAAATCAATAAAACTCTAAATCACTTTTTTCTCTCATCTCTCTTTTGTTCGGCCGAAACCCCCAAGGAAGAATTTTTTTTCAAGAATTAAGGTGTTGATTCGTGTGTGTTCGAGTGAAAGGTTTAGGTGTGTTTTCAATTAAGTTCTTGTTTAATCTTCTTATATTAGTAACTTTAATTGATGGATAATTATGGTTCATAAATTTTCTGTAAATTAATAATATATAACTATATGGGTGTGTTTGGGAATGGATTTGGAGCATGTTGGTGTAAACGGTTTAGATTAGAACGCGTTAATTTGAAAGTTAGGGTTTGGCAGAATTTTAGGTCATGTTGATTGAATGATATCTCATTGATAAAAATGAGTTTTGGTATGAATCTTGTGCCTAAATTGAAGTTCAGAGAGTCTAGTTTTCAAAATTCCAGCCCCGAAAGGTTTTGAGGTCGGGAAGTTAGTCAAATAATTTTTGCAAGAAAAGTTGTCGAAACATTAAATTCGTGTCAGATTTGGGTCTGATTTCGGGGAGTAAAACCCTTACTTAAAAGTTGAGTCAAGGCTTGGGAAAAATCAGAGGTCGTATTTTATGTATCTATTAACTCTAACTCAAAGCAAAAGTCCTAAGTCATTGTCTAAGTATTTTTAGAAAAATTAAAATTTTTGGTGTGCGTTCAAATTCGAATTTGGGTACTTTGTATTGTTGAATTTTTATAAAATAGTTAGGCTCAATATTATTTTTTCTAAAAAATTACGGTAGTTCATAACCCATTGGGAAGGTAGGGAATGAAAGGAGAAAAGTCAATTTGATGATTTAGTATTTTATGTGTGGTCATAAAGTGACTACAAAATTCTGCCGAAAAACTAGAAAACTCAAATAAGGGATTTAAGAGTATTAGGGTATAAGTAAGGTATAAGAAGTATGGTAAAGGGTTTATAAACATAATATAAACTTAGTAGTCCATCAATTGATTGTTACATCGTCTTGGGTATTTAGCATATCACGTGTAACATATGTTTTATTTGTGTTTAGTTGATTTCAAGGGATTTGTGAAGTAGTTGTGCATCAGGTGAGTTTCATAGTCCCATTTTCCGTTTTTAAATTGGGATGGAAATGATGCAAATGTTTTGAAATATTTTATTGCTGTGATTATGTGTTTTAAATTTGCGTATAGACATTACATGGTTATTGTATGACTATGTGTTACATGTGTTATTTGGGATCGGATGAGTACGTCTACTCAGTGAGATTATGATATTGATTTGGGATCGGATGAGTCCGCCTACTCAGTGGGATAGGATAGGTACGCCTACCCAATGTGATATGTTGTGTAATACATTCTGGGTGAGCTTGGTTGCTTATAGTGCCAGCTATTCTAAGCCCGAATGTGAAATTAAGAATATGAATATGTTGATTTGATTTTGGTTGCATGCTAGCATAGGTTCATGATAGTTCATTATTGTCCTACTTTGTTTTGATAATCACAGTAAAAGCGAGTATTATTGAGTGTCTAAAACCTATGACTCTCACCAACATTATTGTTGACGTTTTAAGCATCATTTTCAGGTGAGCATCTTGAGAAAAGTGAAGTTAGGAAGATTGGCTAGTGAGACCATAAGCTTGCATGCGGAGTTATCTCCTAGTTTTCATTTCGTACTTGTTTTGGATTAATACTTGAATGTTTTAGGTTTTAGGATATTTTGTTTATGTCTTTGTATTAGAGTGACTATTTTACCTCAATACAAGACCCCTTTTTCTTGTGTTAGGTATTGTCATGACACTTTGTATCCATTTTTTGCTTTGACTAATGCATTTTAGTTCTCTCTATTGTTGACACCATTATGTTGTGATGATACCCTTGACGTTACGCCTTGTGTTTCCGCCTTGGCGGGGTGTGACGGATTGGTATCAGAGCCAATGGTTATAGAGAAGTAGATGATTGAACCTAGACTATAACCTAGGAGTCCTTCGTATAGCTGCATTATAGGGTTTAAGTGTTTAATTACGTAAGTATTATATTTTCCCGCTTATCCGAAAGCTTTAATTATTCTATTTTTGTCTACTATTATCTAATATAATATATACTAATACCTTATTATTATTTTAGTTATGTCTCCCCCTACCCGTAAGAAATTCCATTGGGGAATCGTTGTCCCAACTGGACTTAAGCGCTATACGGATCCAGCGACAAGACTTAGAATGAAACGGACGAACCGCAAATGCCGAATACTCATTGATCTGTATCCGTGCCGAGTTGAGGAAAAGTTGATTATGAGAAAATTGAAAGGAAAATGGATCATGAAGAAGGAAATGAGAATGATTTCAAAGGATGGCACAATCTCTGAATTCCTTGGATACACATCATCTAAGGAAGAAGAGGATGAAGAAGAGGAGGAAGAAGAGGAGGAAGAAGAGGAGGAAGAAGAGGAAAAGTAAGAGTCAAAAAAGAAGAGATCGAAGGAGGAGTCAGAAATGGGATCAAACTCCGAGCCTCCAGGTTATGCAGCAACTGACAATGAAGTAGAGTCAGATCTCGAATCCACAACAAGGAGTGAACCCAAGTGTAAGGAGATGGAAGATACTTGTGAGAGTGGCGTTCGACCCAACCCAGATTCATTTTAGGTAATTCCCGCCTATATGTTACCCGACTATCCATCTCATTTCATGTTTTGAAAAATTTAGTTTGTCTTTCTATGGTTGGAGCCATGTTTAGGAATGTTTATTTTCGACTTTTAGATTTTCAAGTATTTTAATATTATGACTTAAGTATTTGTTGGATCATTTCCATGTGTGATGAGTTGAATGCTTTGAATTATGTGTTATGTGGTGTGTTAACCTTAAGAAGTGTCGTCATAGGAGGGAGTACATTTGTGAAAGGGGGCATCTATAGTTATGGTGGCCAACATAATTATATATGCACCACAACACAAGTGGACTTGCAAGTATGATTACATGGATTAATGTTGACACGTTATATGTTGGTTATTCTTGTACGTATATGGTAATGTATAGAGTATGATAAGAGTATGGGATTGGATGTAACACCCCCAAATTGGGTCGCAGCGGAATAAGGGTCAGGGGCGTTTTACTTTAATGATCAATAACACAAGATATATATAGAACGACCAAAAAGTCATTTAAAACCGATACATTAGATTTGACAAAGTATTTGTTACATAAGCCCGAAGCTTCACTTGTTCACTTGTTCAAAATA
>BQNB010031911.1:0-34913 GCA_026074375.1 Tanacetum coccineum | reverse complement strand
TAGTTATTAATATTCATTGTTCTTCTTAGCATTATAAGTTAGTTTCCGCATAACTTACAGTGTTCATAGTCATTGTTTCTCCTATAGCTTGTGTGGAACTATCCATATTGGCTACAACCCTTAACAGGCTAGAAAGATCTATATTGAATTGAGATCTACAGACTTTCCTTTTGCGGCCTTTCCTTTCTAGTTAAAATGAGAAGTCTTTATTTTTTGCATTGTGACCAACAGTAACACATGAGCTGCTGAAGTAAAGGGACATCAATTTTCTTGATCCCTTGCTCAGTGGTTTGCAACAAGCTATGAAGTTCCATTATTAAGGTCTCTTTCCCGTTCATTTGATACGAGAGCACAAACTGATTGTAATCAGCTGGCAGACCGGATAGGATTATGTTGATAGAAAGCTCAGCATCGAACACCATGTTTAGAGATTCCAATCTGTCAAAGTACCCTTTCATCTCTAAGACGAAAGCACAAATAGAGGCTCCAGGTTTCGGTTTGCAAGCCATGAGGGATTTAACAACATCAAGGCGTTCCTTGCTTGCCTTTGCCTGAAACATTTCTTTGAGCTGTTGGTTCATTTCATAAGCCCAAGTGTTCTCAAAAGTCTTTTGCAGTTCAGGGCTCATGGAAGATGCCATGATGCATGACACTTTGTTTGCATCATCATAGTGCTTTTGGTGAGCTTCAATCTCTTCTTGGGTTGAATCATCATCGATTGTGGGAATTTGCTCATCGAGAACATACTCTTTGTTCTCGTACCTTAGGGTGAACCTAAGGTTTCGCATCCAGTCCATATAGTTAGGACCGGTGAGTCTTTCCCTCCCAAGAACTGAGAGTAATGAGAAGTTTGAGTTATGTGCGGGATTGGGAGCGGGAGGATTGACACCATTTTCAGTAGACATCTATAAGATAAAACAGTTTTAGTTAGCATGAATATACCTTAATTAATTACCCAATTTTAAATTAAGGCTAGGATCCATATTTTAGATTCGTTTATGAAGAGGGTTGCCGTAATCACATCACGAATTTATTTTAGGTAGACAATGTCTTTGTCAATTTCATTCTCTATGAAATTCCTAGTTCTTTTGAGATTCATTGATTTTGATCAATGGCATGTTAATCTTGGATATGCTCATCTACTATTCATGACTGGGATGCCAAGGATCATGAATAAGATGGTGAATTTAACCATGCAAAAACCCGCGTGGTTCTCGGCTCGAGTCTGCTCGAGAATCGCGAGTCCCACATCACCTCTCACTTATGTTCTCTTATTAATGTGCCGGTAAACCACACGCGCTCCATTAACAGCCCATATGAGAGATGTGCGGTTTTCATGGGTTAGCATACTATTCACATTTGCTATATCTAAAACGGGAATTTTGTTTTAGTACTTTTAAATTAATACTTTTAATCTTGACATCATCCTATCAAAAGTTCTCGGTAGCTCCATCGAACGCACAAAGAAGCAGAGAAGCGGGTCAGCGCAAATCATATTAAAAACCCAACTTCTTTCCAAATTGGGTCGCAGCGGAATAAGGGTCCGGGGCGTGTTACTTTAATGATCAATAACACAAGATATATATAGAATGGCCAAAAAGTCATTTAAAACCGATACATTGGATTTAACAAAGTATTTGTTACATAAGCCCGAAGTTTCACTTGTTCACTTGTTCAAAATACAAAGATTTCTAGCCCATAACAGATATACAAAATGTAATGCGACAAAATCTTTAATGCATGATATCCAAATCAAAACCACCAATGTATCCCTTGCACCTCGTGCTTATTGACCTCCTGAAAAACATTGCTTTAAAACGTCAATAATAATGTTGGTGAATTCATAGGTTTGATAAATCGTATATTGTAGGACCACAAGATTTCCCAAGTGTATGATAATGCAACAGATGCAGACATCATATAATTTAATTACGTTTGCCCTACAGCCATGAACACTGACGGCTCGACATGAATGAATACAATATAAATTGCCTACATTGCCCATGTTGATGTTCTAACCTGCAACATCCTATGTTCGACATGGTATACGTTCGTTTGTCCAGTGATAGCTAATCACCCGAACGGGGATGTCAATCCCAATAGATCTATTCATAACATTCGCGCTCACAATCCAGTAATTGACAGTTCATGATAATGGGCTCAACTAGGGTTATCGCTACTTAGGCAACACGTAATCATAAAGTAAAAGTATCCACTTGTGTCCAATTGTAAAACAATGAATGTTTCTCACCCCAAAAACTTGTAAAACAAAATCATGTAAAACGTGGGGCTATGAACTCACCTTGAGTGAACGATAATCAAATATATCACAGAAAATGCGTCACGGTAATGATCGAATGCAACCTAATCCAATATAGGTCGTGTAAGTACTAATCACTTTGAGTAACTACTACCATATACAATTCTATATAGCTCAATCACCATCTAATCGTTTTAGTGAAATCATGTTAATAAAGTTAAAACGTTTATAAATAGTTCGATAGTAAAAACGACGCAATTTCTTCGTTTTAAGCCCGTTTCTTACGTTTCTTATGTCCACGCTTTCGTATTAAGACGACGTATCACCCAAAAAAATATTACATTTTTGTAATTCCATTACCGTATGGTGATAGATAACTTTTTACAGTTCACACCAGTTTATAAAATTTATTTTTTATAGTTTTTTAGTTATCGGTAAAACCATAAAATGTATTGTGTTTTATTCGTTATAGCTCCAACTTTAGCTATTCTACGAGTACTCTTGGTATTATAAAGTTATATCATATTAATGATGTTTTCAAAATGTATAAATCTGAGATGAACAATAACTTTTATAAAAATAGTTTTATAAAAGTATTTTTTTAAGTATATAATCTCGCGTAATTCATAACTTTTTTGTTATTAATTGAAAAATTATGGTCCGAATTGTTTTAGAATCCTAAAACTAAGTGCTATCTGTGAAAAATAATAAACTTTATATATTTGAATTATTTTATAACTTGTTTTTATAAATCTCTTTTATAACGTGTTTAATTAACGTAAAACGTAGATTTGCCGTATCTTTTTCGTTATAAGGCGGTTTTCAAGTTCTTTTACATATAGGAAACATCAGAGGTAAATATCTTTATAAAACATAATATGGCTGTCACCATACACGAACCAAAACAGCCCCTTTGAAATCAATATGTATACTTATTTATATAACTTGTTTTATGTACTTTTCAACCTAGTAAATTACCACAACCCTTTATAGCCTTATTTATCATATGTGTTACATATAATAATGTCCATATTTTGTCCAAGAGTCCATAGTATCAAGTCCTTAATAACACCTTTAAATCACAACTTATTATGTAACTTTTAATTACAAGTTATTAAGTAAACCCTAAATTAACAAGTTTGTACATAAACTTTTTATACATAAACCAAGAGTGTACAAGACTTATAATCTCATTATAACATGATATTATCAACATCATAACATATGTAAAAGTGTACAAAACCATAATCACAAGTATAAGCTCATTTTCCATGATTAAAAGTATCCTAATGGTGATTTTGCTACATAGAACATATATACTCATAAAATCATAAATGTAAATTCATAAAGGGTTTTAGATAACCTTATTATGATGTAAGGTAGAAGATCACAATATCTAAACCCTTGTTTAGATATAAAACCAAAGCTTACAAGCTTAGAAAACCCTAATCCAACTAGAAACCCTAATTTCCCTTTTTCTTTGATTACCCTTCTTAATCAACCAACCAAGCTTCCAAACCTTCTTGTATCACCTTAGATATGTTCTTAGTTACTTGTATAAGTGGTAAAATAAGTTGTCTGAAATTATTATGGGGTGTGTGGTGTTTGCCATGGCTTATTTAGAGAAAAGGAGAGAAAAAGATGATTTTCTTAAGTGTTTTGAGAATGTGTATGTTAATACTTGTAATGCATGAGAGATATATATGTAGGACTAGTCAAAGATCTAATTCAAAGACCAAAAAAGAAGTCTATATGGTCAATGGGGGGGGGGGGACGGCAAGAGAGGTTTTAAGGGTGACTAGTGGTTTAAACCACTAGTCATGAGCTAGGTTTATCTTGTACATGGTCTTTGAGATAATGAGTGTCCATAAGTCTCCTATTTAAGAAACATCCCAGAATTTAAAGGGTCGTGATTGGCTAGATATAATGCTTGGTTAAAAAAAATGAAATAATACTTGCACTGGAAAGTATAAGTTTATAAGTGTAAGTGTAGTTTTTGTTATTAAAGTGTATACTTGCAATTTATGTAAGTCTTGGTTGTTTTATATGTGGGACGCCACATATACACATCCATGGGTAAAGTTTTATAAAAACTTTGAGCATTAAATAAAAACATAGGTATTTGTTGAAGCGTAGATTAATTATGGGGGTTCCGGGTATGCCTAAACGTAATTTTATCGCGAAACGTAAACAATTTACGTAACCAATAAAATAAAATGAACAAAGTTAATAATTATCCTCAAAATAATTACTTAACACTTGCTTGATGTAAACATTTAATTGTTTGATGCCCGTTTACATTGAATGATCATTTTTAGCTTACGCGATTTAACTTAACGATTACGATTTAAAGCAAACGCGTACAATACTAAAAATACATAGTGAATTTATTGACGTCATAAATGACCCTAAAACACGGGGTGTTATAGTCTCCCCCCGTTAAGTGAGCCTTGTCCTCAAGGCTTAAGACGCGGCACTTGACGACGGTGCGGTCTTTGTGAAGAGGTGTGGATATTTCTTCCTGAATTGATCTTCGCGTTCCCATGTGAACTCAGACCTTCTCCTGAGTTCCATAGGGAACCTTGATTATTGGAATGCGGCTTTGCTTCAACTGTTTAACTTCACGGTCCATGATTTTTACTGGCTCCTCGACAAATTGAAGCTTGTCATCAAAGTGAAGTCCATCTAACAGAACGGCTAATGGTTCGTCGGCATAGCAACTTTATCAGTTGGATACATAAAGAAATGTATTGCTACCCTGCACATATCATGCGTAAAGCTCAACTGTATGTGGTAACAGATTCAACCTTTTCCAACACCTTGAATGGTCCAACGTACCTAGGGTTCAACTTCCCCCGTTTTCCAAAACATACAACCCCTTTCCAAGGCGAAACTTTAAGCATAACTTTTTTTTTTTTTTTTTTTTTTTTTTTTTTTTTTTTTTTTTTTTATTTTTTTTTTTTTTTTTTTTTTTTTTTTTTTGATCCCCACCTTAAAATCCATCGGTTTTACCTATAAATCCGCTAACTCTTTTGTCCGATCGCGACTAAAACCTTGCATTCTCTACTTGATTTGAACGATCTTCTTAGTTGTTTCTTGCACTATTTCTGGACCAGTGAGTTGAACTTCTCCAACCTCGCCCAACACACGGTAACGACCTTTTTGACCAAAAAGGCTTCAAATGAAGCACTTGATGCTCGTGTGGTAGCTATTGTTAATGAGAACATGACTAATCCGCAAATGGGTAACCAACCCTTTCCATAGTCGATTGCACAAGCACGCAACACATCCTCGAGAGTTTGAATAGTCCTCTCGCTTTTCCCTTATGTTTGTGGATGGTACACAATACTCATATCCAGACTAGTATCCAAAGCATTCTGAAGTGACCTCCAGAAATTTGATGCGAACCTAGGGTCACGATCACAAATAATCGAGAGAGGTATTCCCATGCTCGGACCACCTACGTTAGGTAACATCTTGCAGTTTATCCATCAGATCAGTCTCTCTCATCGGTACAAAGATTGCGGACTTAGTGAGTCGGTCAACAATCACCCAAATGGTGTCGTAGCCTTGTGACGACTTAGGAAGCTTCATGACAAAATCCATAGTGATGTTGTCCCACTTCCATTGAGGTATATCGGGTTGTACCAACAATCCTGATGGCCTTTGATGTTCTGCCTTGACCTTGGCATAAGTCAAACATTTGCTAACATAGGTGGCGATGTTTGCCTTCATATTGGGCCACCAATATAGCTTTTTCATGTCTTGGTACATCTTATCAGAACCCGGATGAATAGAGTATTTTGACTTGTGGGACTCGTGCATGATCACAGTCCTCAAATCACCATAACATGGTAACCAACTCCTGCCATTGAAGCATAGAGTTCCATCCGCACGGGGTTCCAACTTTTCCGTTCTAAATTTCTCTGGATCTTTAGAATTTTCAACCAACATACCTCCAACATCTTCGTTCTTGATGTTCTCTGGTTTTCGTGCTTCAGTCTGAGCATCCAAAATTTGTTTGGGGAGATTCAAACCTATAGTCATGACTAAGGCTCGAACCCTTAATGGTGGCTCTCGTTCCTTCCTGCTCAAGGCGTCAGTGACAACATTTGCTTTCCTCGGGTGATAACGAATCTCGCAATCGTAATCACTAAGTAATTCTAACCAACGTTCAGCTCCTTTTGATTAAGAATGTGTTGTAGACTCTTGTGATCCATGAACACTGTATACTTGGTTCCGTACAGATAGTGTCTCTAGAGTTTCAGAGAAAACACTACCGCTCCAAGTTCCAAATCATGAGTCGTATAGTTCTTCTCATTAATTTTTAGCTAGCGTGATGCATAAGCAATCACCTTCTCTCTTTGCATCAACACAGCGCCCAAACCCTTCTTTAAAGTATTGCAGTATATGATGAAATCTTTGCTTCCTTCTGGTAAAGCCAGAATTGGCGCACTACACAACTTCTGCTTAATCAGTTGAAACGCTATTTCTTGTTTGTCACCCCACTTAAACTTAACCTACTTCTGAGTGAGCTTGGTCATTGGTTTGGCAATCTTTGAAAATCCTTCGCTAATACCCAGCAAGACCTAAAAATTGACGAATCTCCGTTGGTGACTTAGGAGATGCCCAATCTTTAATGGATTCGATCTTGGCAGACCCTGGCTATCAATCACGTGACCGAGGAATTATACTTTAGGAATCCAAAATTCACACTTGGAAAACATGGCATAAAACTCCTCTTTCTTAAGCAACTCTAAGATTAACTTAAGGTGCTCTTCGTGCTCTTGTTTGTTCTTTGAATATATTATAATATCCTCAATAAAGACAATTACGAATTTATCCAAATATGGTTTGCACTCCCGGTTCATAAGGTCCATGAATACGACAGGTGCGTTCGTCAAACCAAATGGCATAACTTGAAATTCGTAATGGCCGTAACGAGTCCTGAAAGCGGTTTTTGGAATGTCTTCTTCTCAAACCCTCAGTTGGTGATAACTTAACCTTAGGTCGATCTTCGAGTAGACACTGGACCCTTAAAGCTGATCAAATAGATCGTCAATTCTTGGAAGTGGATAACGGTTCTTCACTATTAGTTTATTCAATTCCCGGTAATCAATGCACATCCGGAATGATCCATCTTTCTTCTTGACAAACAAGACCAGAGCTCCCCAGGGTGAGGAACTGGGTCTTATAAATCCTTTGTCAGATAGTTCTTTTAGTTGCTCCAACAACTCTTTCATTTCAGAAGGTGCCAATCGATAAGGTGCCCCGAGCTATGGGTGTAGCACCAGGTATCAAATCGATTTGAAATTCCACTTGTCGAGTCAGAGGAAGACCCGACAAGTCCTTAGGAAATACTTCAGGAAAATCTTAAACTATTGGTACATCCTCAAGTCGCTTCTTCTCCGACTTGTCTTCAACCTCCTTTGTAGTAACATGTGCCAAAAAGACTGGACATCCTTTTAGTATGTATTCTTGTGTTTTAGAGTACGAGATAATGTGTAGACAAGCCTCGTGTCCCCGGTTGCTTCTGTCACCATGAGCAATTAATGTTTCATTTCCCTAAGGGATACGAATGATCTTCTCGGCACACAAAATGATTGCTTGGTACTTTGCCAACTAATCCATACCAATTATAGCGTCAAAACAACCAAGTTCTACGGGCATTAAATGTTGTCATATGTTGACCCAACTCTGTGTCAGCACTAACGGGTGCCCCCTGAAGGGTCTCAACTATCTTGTCCTACGAGTCGGTGATCCCATATCCAACATCTCTCTCTGGATCACACCTGATCTCCCTATCCATAGTGGCAACAAAGCCGTAGTCTGCCCTAAGACCTCCAGCTGGTCTAGCAGCAGCAGCAGATGAGCTCTCTCCTACCTTGTATCTAGGACCAAGATCGATACCTAACCTCTTCCGAGGTGGTAAGGTAACCTCGGGTTTGTCCTCCCTACGACTAGCAGAGGGTAGTAGCAATGGTGGTGATGAAGTAGGAACTGATATGGGCAAGGGTGGTGGTATCCCTGATGATGGTGCATCTGATCTGGTGGGGGAGAGTATGAAGGGTGGTGGTAATGGTAGAGAATGGGAAGTAGATGCGGCCTCAGCTCTCATCCAGATCATAGCAGCTCGATAGCCCAATAAATGAATGGGGCTAGGAGGTGGTGCTGGAGATAACACAGGTGAGGGTGGTGATAGTGGTAGTGATGGAGAAGGTATCTAGGGAAGTGGTGAAGACCATGGGGAGAGCGGTGATGATGGTGGAGTAGATATAGCGAGAAGTCTGGCAACCTCTGCATCAGACCATACTGGCGTAGGTACTGGAGCTGGAATAGAAATCCTAGTTGTCACATGATATGCAGGGTGTGGTGGTGGTGTGGCCGCAGACTCATCAGTCTCGAACGGCTCTGTCTCCTCCGCAGATGGGGCCTGATCAGTAGCTGGTAAAGCAACAACTACAGAGTCGGCAGGAGCTGGGTGCTCCTCCTCCTCCTCATCCTCATCAGCCTCCATGTCAACATCATCATCCTCATCCTCCTCTAATGGCTCATCCTCATCGTCTCCGTCATCTCCTCCATCAGCAGGATAGTCAACAGGATCCTCCTCGGGGTCCTCATCGTCATCCTCCTCTGAATTCGCCTCAGGATCAGACTCCGGGACATAGTCATGTAACTGAGAAGTGGGTGAGGCATCCTCATCATATGGCTGATCCTTAGCAACAATCTCATCATCAGCATGCTCTAGGCCTGGAACATTATCTGGTAAAGGTGGTGCCTGCTCTTGCTCCTCAGGCCATGGCTACGTAATCTAGATAGGTGGAGCCTGAAGATCGGACCTCCACGTATGGGTGCTCTGAACCAAGGCAGCTCAAGGTACTCGTGATCACGGCTCTCAAGATGATCCTATGTCTTATAACCCTTATAAATGGGCTGGAAACCTCCGTGTAGTAACCTCCCGATTCAATTAGAATTCACATGCCTAAATTTGAAAATCAAAACTAGCTTATATTAGTATTTAATATAAGACTCTTATAAATATACATTTAATATCAAAAACTTGATAAATCAATTATGAATGCATCTAGTCCCAATCAACTAATGCAACAGTAGTGTATGCAATGAATGTATGCACATGAGCATGTCCGAGTAAAACCCATATGTATGAATTCGAATTTATGAAGACGGTTTTTATAGCCAGCAAAAACATTGACCCTAGGTTCTCTATAACATTGGCTCTTGATACCAAACTGAACACACACAAATTGGGTACTCAGCGGAATAGTGTCCGGGCGTGTACTTCTCTGATCAATAACACAAGATATATATAGAACGATCAAAAAGTCATTTTAAAACTGATACAATTGATTAACATATTTTACACAAAAGCCCAAAGCTTTAACTTGTACATTGATTAATACAAGATACTGATCCCACACATGAGTTTTCCCCAAAATTATAAGGAAACAAATCTTAGCAAGACATCCCAAAACAAAATCACACCATGTAACCTTGGCACCTTTAAGCTTACTGATCTCCAGAAAAACATTGCATTAAAAATGTCAACAATAATGTTTGGGTGAATTCATAGGTATTGATAAATCCATATATTGAAGGACCCACAAGATTTCCCAATGTATGATAATGCAAAAAGATGTGCAGTACATCAAAGATAAATGTAATTACGTTGCCCTATTGCTCATGACACTGAAGCTTGACATACATGTATACCATATAAATTGCCTAGACAATCCCCGTGGCTGATTTCTAACCCGCAACATCCTACGTTCGAAATGATATACATTCGTTTGCGCACCAATGAAACTAATCACCCGAACGGGGATGTCAATCCCAATAGATCTATTCATAACATTCGCGCTCACAATCCAGTAATTGACAGTTCATGATAATGGGCTCAACTAGGGTTATCGCTACTTAGGCAACACGTAATCATAATATAAAACTTAACCACTTGTGTCCAATTGTAAAACATTTCATGTTTCTCACCCCAAAAACTTATAAAAGAAATCATGTAAAACATGGGGCTATGAACTCACCTTGAGTGAGCGAATACCAAGTATATCACAGATAATGTGCCACGCAAATCGTCAGATGCAACCTATTTAAATTTAGGTCGTATAAGTACTAATCACATTGGGTAACTACTACCATGCATAATTCTATATAGATAATCACCATCAAATTGTTTTCGTGAAATCATGTTTATAAGGTTAAAACGTTTATAAACACACTTTTGGTATAAACGACATAACTTAGCCCTCTGTTCATACACCCCGACCAGTTTTATATCTCGCAAGTTCAGAAGTCAATGTGTCATTAACTACTTTAACCTGCTTATTTGCTAACCTACTTTGTACACCCTGTTCATGTATTTCATCGAGAATTGACATCAATGCATCATTTCGTACAGAAGATTCATTACTTTGTACAACATGTTCTTCGTTGTCTTCCACATACTGATCATACGGGATAATATTACTATCACTCGTATAGTCAGCATCAAGTTAACAATGTAAGTTGTATTGTACATCGCTTTGCATCTCGTGTACTTCATGATACTCATCTATATGATCTACAAAGGTATCATGATCTTGTACCTCAAACTGAGTATTCGAGTCATATGATGTCCCGGCTTCATCATAGATTGGATCTCCAGATGAAAGATTTGCCATGAACATGGTCTGTGTGGTGGGAGCCTCATCAACATCAGAGTCGAATGCATCGCATTGATCAGCTTCAAAGACATGGTCCACATTGAGTGCCAAATCATCCACATCTTCATCAAAATTGGTGACCCGTTCTCCTGTAAGAAACAACAACTGCTCTTCATCCAGTCAGAAGCACCATTCTCAAGACATTGCATTAGCAACATTCTTGTCTTTGAAGTAGTCTGAACCCTGAGGTTGCTTTGGTTGTGGACAATCTCGTGCTATGTGCCCGATTCCTTTGCAGTTGTAACATAATGGGTTTAGCTTGACCAAGATTCACATTGCCATCTCTGTTCTGACCTCCAGCATTCCCAGCTACAACATTTCCTCTTGCATTGTTCCTCTGAAATGGTCTTCCTTGATTATTCGCATGTATCTAACCCGAACATCCTGAATTACAACTCTGTCCGTCTTGAACCTATAGCATAGTCCTTGCGTTTGAGGAAGTTCGGAGTTGATTGTTTGTTTGAGGAAGATGTGCTTTGAATGATTGATTGAGGAGGGCAAGTGTGTTGGTTAGGCTTTCAATCAAGTTATCCGTTGAAGTGCTTCCTGTGTCCATTTGACAGTAATCAACAATTGATGGCTGATTTGAGGATTGTGGAGACTCAGATGATGGTTGGATACTTCTAGATTTTGTGCATTAGACACTAGTGCCAAGGGGTCATCAATAGGTTGAATGAACCTTTCCATCATCATTCTGTTCTCATTTGCATGTACCTCATGTTGCTTCAAGTAGGCATACAACTGATCAAAGTTAGACTCTTTCAAACCTCTGTTTAGTTTGACTTCAGTTATGAATCTGCTCCATTCAGGTAACATGTTGTTCACAAATTTAGAGTTAAGCTGCATTCTGGACATGGTCATCTTGATGTTTCTCATGTCGTTAATGAGCTTCGAAAACCTAACATAGTAAGCATGAATGGTCTCTCCTTTGATTTGACAGAAGCGTTCAAATTCATCGTATAATTGTGATTCCCTGTCAATCCTTTGTTAACCTCAGAAACCTTCCAGAATCATCTTCACATTGTCCCAAATGTCTTTGGCGTCAGTATAATGGTTGATGAGTGTGTATAATGTCTTTGGTATACTTGAAGTAAGATAATTCGAAAGCAAACGAATTGTTCAGCTTTATAACCTATTTCTTTCCTTCATCAGCAAAGGTCTGTAAAGACTCTAGCACGTTCTGCACCTAGTTGAAGTGCACCCTCAGTTTCTTCAGCATCTTCAACATGAGTTTGTATGAACGTTCCCATTTAAAAAAGGACCTTCAGTAATCAATTTTATTATGTTTCTCTCCATTATCCTTTTCCATACAATACAAACGAATGCGTTGTTTGCCAAGATTCAAAGTCCGCTCAGCTCAAGCAAGGTGGGCGTGAATCGTAACGGCATACCAAATACTTCTAGACATATTAACAATCTGATGTATTGGTTAATGAAGCAATTAAACGTTCCCGGGATTTTACAAGTCTAAGTATTTAAAACCGATAGAAGTTTACCCGGGATTTTACAAAAATCAATAATAAAAAAACCGTAAATGAATAATTGGTTTGTGGTATTTGGTTTGTTGATTTGTTGTTTGAAATTTGGCGGCAAGTTGGATATGAAATTTTTTTTACCTATTACCAAAATTTAAATATAGGTGTAAAAATAACTACAAAGGCAAAAGAAAAAATTATATTTTACTTAATTTTTTCCGCCAAATAAGTGACTGACTAAAAAGGTGTCGACTCGAAATAATTTTTACCCTATTACCAAAATTTGAATTTGATGTAAAAATAAGTTAAAAAGTCTATAGAAAAAAGATTACAAAATACTTAATTTTTCCGCCAAAAAGTGTCGCTAAAAGGGGTGACCGGTCTGAATCAACCAAACCGCCGCTTTTGAAATCACCAAACCGCCTCTATTGATTAGCAAACCGCTTGCCATAACAGGCCAACTCGCCGCCATGCATCTTACTAAGGTGCAAACCGCCCCGGTGGTTTTGAAGTAACTCGGCTGCCTAGTTTTGTTAACCATTGCTGGCTCAATAAAATAATCAACTCTCGCCGATAGCAACTGTTGCAATAAACAAAGCAACCACGGCCGATGAGCAAACTCGCTGCCAATAAAACTAAGCAACATCGCCGTTGAGCAACTCGCATGGCCAATAAACTAAGCAACATCGCCGTGAGCGATCTCGCCTGCCCTAATAAACTAATCCACTCGTCTGAGAGCAACTCGCTGCCGAATAAAACTAAGCAACTCCGCCGGTGAGGCGAAGGCGACATCGACCTATCGCTGTGTGTAACCGCCGCGACAAGCAACTCGCCACCAAATTAACCAAACCGCTGGGCGCTGAATATAATTATTCCAATTAACAACTCGCCTTGACTTTTTCCTAGGCGAGAATTCCGTAGTCTTGTCCCCCTGACCTTGTCAACCTCCCCGTGAAGAACAATAATGAAAAAAAGCATACTCCACGAAGCACACTTGGGAGAACGAATTAGCTAAATCAAGCCATATATCTTTCTAAGCCACGAAACTAACTACAACATACATTAATAAGTTGTGTATATTACCGATTAAACACACCTTAACTCTATCTCTTTGTGAATCTTCAATATTAAAGCAACTCCTCCACGAAGAACACAACATAAATTCGAATCTTTTAAGATTTTAAAAAACAACTAGGAGCTTGTAAATCACTTGTTATGGCAACAATACATCTTGTTTAACATGAAGAGCAAGAGAAACACCAAGATCAACCAACAAATTAAGCCCGAATTTCCTTTTGAGCCGTGGGCTTTTCTTCAAAAATAAGCCACGAATTTGAGCTTATTTTAACCATAAGGAATCAAGTCACACTAATCCACTAGCTCTGGTACGAATTGTAGGATCTTATTTCATAACACGGTGATGAGTCTTGTGATTGGGCTAGTTCTAAGAGAGAAAACACATGAGAGAGATATATCTAGATAGAAAAATGATATTCTATGAAAAGAGTAAATACTAGCTTTGCCTCTCCAAAGTTGGAAGAGGCTATATAATATATTCTTACAAAATACCGGGTATTCGTATCCGGCATAAAACCGGAAAGACCATACATAACTATTAAACTACGAACTATTATAAACAATAAATATACGGGATGACCGAGTCTTTTACTCATATCTAACACCTCGGAACTGATTTTTAGTGAAAAATGCTGACACTTTCATAATATTGAGTGAGAACTTGATTGACAAATTCTATGCCATTATCGGTAAACGGATGAATCTAATATTTATGTTGAGACAGACTTGTATTGCTTCAAAAAATTGATGACGAACTCTGTGGGTTTTCATCTTTCGATCTCAAAAAACTTAACCCAAGTAAACCTAGAATAATCATCAACGATGACTAAGATGTATTTCTTCCCACTAATTGTTTTCACTCGCTCGGTCCACATAAATCCATATGAAGGGAATTAAGAACTTCCAAGTTGGTGTTTTAATGGTATTTGGGTTTGTAGGTTGTGTGTTTTTGCTCCTTCCTAGTTGACACGATCGCGGATCAGAGATGATCTTTCTCAAACTTTAATCTAGGTAAGCCTCTTACTAAATCCTTTCTTGCAAGGTCATTGATGGTACCGAAGTTCAAGTGGTTTAAACGACGATGCCATAACCATGATTTGTTCTTGAGGCTTTTTGACAAACAATTCAGAATGAGGAGGACTTTAACATGTCAATCAACTGAGATATATGTTGTACAAATAAGAGCCCACGATAACCTTAATAAATAAAATTCAACACCATCCTGTCTTGACATAACATGAGCTACCTGAATGCAACATCCAGAATCAGAATCGCAAAATTGATCCGACAAAAAACAGATTGTGTCCCAGTCCTTCCACATATTATACCCTAGAGATCACACTGTCACTAATCACGTAATCTCCATAACCCATGATAGCACCAAAGTGGTCATTCCGAATCTAACTATCCCAATGAACTTTTTCATAAAATTCTTGATACCGTGAGCGATCCACCGTCATATGTTTTTGAGCAGCCAAGTCCAACATACCAAAGGATGATCTGTATAACAACATTTAAAAATAAGACGAAGATGGTTGAGTATAGGAAAGTTGGATCCCCCAATTTGATTAGTGGTTCCTATGGTTAGCATAAGTAAAGCAATTGCATAGAGGCAGCAATTGCTTTATTCCTCAGGTGAAATGGGAAGGCCTAATGAGAACTACCGGTACTATTTTGGGTTATTTACATTGGTATCAATGTTAATTGTATATGAGATGTGTATAAGTTTGTCCCAGTTATCACAGTTTTACTAAGTACAACGATGTCATTTGGCTTAGCAAAGGCACTTAGTTTGGATTTAGTGAGCTAGTTAAAGGCACTGTTCTCTAAATGAATATTCTTCTGTGTGCCTCCATTGGGTAACCAACACTGGAAAGCACTTTTCCTTTGCATTCCATACTTGCTTAACTTGCTTATATGTTTTCTAAACAAATGAAACTTTGGCGCAAAACAAGTTTTAACAGAGGGTGCATTCACAGAGTGCAAATAATTAACCACACATACATCATGATTTGTAGAAATTAAGCATTTGTTACATGTTTGACAAACAGAATGAGAATTCAAATTAATTACAGTGACGCTTAAGAGCTAATACAAAAATCACAACACTGTTCGAGGTTTTCAACTAGACTTATTGGTCCAGAGGTGTTTCTTCTACTTTTCTTGTTGAAAGACATTAGCCGGCAAGATCCTATTTTTCTGGTATGCTTCTAGGCGTGATCCCCTAGCATCATGTAACTGTTTACTCATGTAGACGTAAAGCACACAGGGTCATTAGTCCTTCTGAATGTTGTCAGTTTCTCTACATGTTTGTGTGCGTTATTATTTGACGTTTCACATTAGTCCTTGAAAGTAACTCACTTTTTCTTAGTGAAAGGGGTAGTAGCATGCTTTTCATCTCGTTTAGTGAAGTCTTTCGGACAAGTGCCAATCGCATATTCTAATAGTTCTGAGATGTTTATGTAAAAGCTAGCAATGCAAGTGATCTATCTAGGGCGAGGTGGGTCTGTCAACCTGTACTTCCTCTACTATCATCGTGCAATGGGTTACTACACTTTTCCTTAAGATGTTTGAGATAATTCTAGATGAACTTCCTTATTGTTACCTAATGATAAGGGGGAATTGGTTCAACATCTTATAATCATACCTACCATTTGCAAGAACTATTGGTTATTTACAGAATTCATAGTGTATGCATATCAATTTCATGTATTTGGGCTTTCCGAATTCCATTTTCTTTTAACAAGGCAGTTGTCTGATCTATATGTTTAGCACGCATGATCTTAATAGAATCATACAGTTTCCTTATAAGCGGTCCTTAATATTTTGCATTCTCAGCCCCCAAAAAAGCTCATTTTGTTCTTGGAGAACTGTATGATTGATTTATTTAATTGAGTGATCTGAAAATCAAGGCCCCTGAAATCAAGAGTACGGTCCAGCTTCACTATGGGTCTCTTCAATAAAGAGTAGGCATATATGAGCAGCCAGTTGAGTGTTCCTTTAGAGTTATGTGTTCTTGAAACTTTTGTTTATCCTGGTTAGCCTCTCTTCCATTATTACGAGTATCCGATGAATTCGGTGTGATATTGCTATCACACTGTTCAATCACATATGTGTCATTAACAGATTTAGGTTGCCTATGATTTTAATTATCTATGACAAACATATTATATTCATCATTGATGTGTACCTGTTCTAATGGCTCTTTATCGAAGACGGGTCTAATGCCTTTTTTTACTATAGGGGTCACCTCTTGAATCTTAGCCATGTATAGATAATGTGCTTCTAATTCTTGATCAGTTGGCCCCTCATCTGAATCTTGAACCTAGTCTTATGCTTTTGCATTTAACTGAACCCCTGCTTCCTCTTGTTTACATAGCAACATCTTGTCTTTGTGGTAGGAAGAATCCTTGGCCCTTTTTGTTGATTTGCATTCTCTTTTTGTAAGCTCAAACCTTTTACAATTGTAACACTAAATCCCAGACTGCTTCACTATCTCATAACCTATTGTATCCCTGTCCCCAACAACATTCACAGCCCTCTGATTCTCATACTGCCCAGTTTGTCTTTCATACCCAGTTCTTGGAGTAGATTCAACGTTCTTGTTCCTAATATTTGATGATGTTTTGAGGTTGTTGTTGGTAGGTTTGTTGATTCTCTAGAAGGATGTTGAGATTAATGCCATGAGTTTATCAATTTCCTTATCCTTTGGAGTGTCTTCTGCATCATTATTGACAACTTTAGTTTCATACTCTGCAGGTGGAGAATGAGCTTTAGCAATCTCTTTTCCTTTGTTTCGAATAACAGTTTGTGATCGTGTTGATGACGGTGAAGGATTATAGCTGGGTTGTGATTGAGGATAGTAAGATGGTTGTTGTTGTGTAGCAGCAACGAGTGCAAGTGGAATGATGTTCCTTGCTAATCTTTCAGCTCTGAGTTCATTAACCTTATTCTAATGTTGTATGAGTATGTCAAAGAGTGTGTGATATGAGACTTCCCTGAGTTTTTGTCCTTGCTTGACAATTGTCATAAATCTTTGCCATTCTAGTTGAAGTTGGAGTAGAAACTTAACATTGCTTTGATGATTGGAGACTTCACATTTGTTTCTGACCAGTTCATTCATCATTCTATAAAATCTGGAGTAGTACGATTCAAGTGATTCACCATCCTATGATGTGAATTTCCTAAATTCCCTGTATAAATTAGTTTCCACATCCTACTTGTTGATGTTCTCATCATGCATCAGACGTTTAGTTGCGATCCATATCTCTTTTGCATTAGCACAAGCATCCACTGTTGAATAAATTTCATTATCGATCCCAGTAAGTATGATGTGAACTGCTTTAGCTTCAGCATCAATCCTCTTTTTTGTGTTTTCATAAACACTAGAGTAAGCTTCAAGCTTGGTTTCTTTTAGACGACCTTGATTACCATCAGTAAGAGGAACTGCAGGAACAATAACCTTTTTGTATACATACGGACCACTGTCAATACAATCATTGATGAGTTCATGATTTGGGTGTGTTGTAATGTATCTTTTAATTCGGGATTTCCACTAAATGTTACTCCCAGCAACGAGCATTGGTGCACGATCTTTGCCACCAGCTTCCATAATAACATTATATGTTGCACTTGTAGACATTTTGTCGTGTGTTATGAAAGGATATAGGATCTTAAGAAGTTAAGATGGTGTTGTGCTTTGTTTTGGTACTGTTGTGTTTATAAGTTGAATCCGAGATAACGATTGTAGCAACTTTTGTTAATCAATGACCAACGATGAAATGATTATGAATTTGAAGGTTTGATGTTATCAACTTAACAATCGTTAAAGGATTTAACAGTTGAGGACTAATAGTGTTATCTTGATTTGATGATGAGGGTTAACGATTTTGAGTAACAGTTGTTAACTAAGATAACGAAGGACGAACTATGCAAACAACTTTCGCATTTAGGGTTTTCGGATGAAAAACTCTTTAGGGCTTGTAACTAAGAACAAAGACCTTTTCTTACCATTTTCGCGTGTTTGATTGTCACAAGATTAGAGTTTTCGCATATATCTAGTTTCCGCATCTTTGGTTACTCAAAAGCGCAGCTTTCAGTTTCCAGTTTCCATAGGTTGTGCCAAAAACGCAAGTTTAGAATCTGCAGGTTTATGGTTTTTCTGATTTCTGTAGATTTAGGGTTTCCATAACTTTTGGTTTTCGCAGGTTTGGTTTCCATAGCTTTTTGTTATCCGTAGGTTTAGTTTCCACTGCTTTCGTTTTCGCATGAATGATTTCCACACTTTTTAGTTTTCACATAAATGATTTCCACAGGATTGGTTTTCACGGATTTTGGTTTCCTCAAGATTTTTGATTTCCGCAGGAACGATTTCCTCAGCTTTATGTTTCTGCAGGAATAATTTCATCAACTTTCTATTTCCACAAGAATGATTTCCCCAGCTTTCTATTTCCGCAGGAATGATTTCCTCCACTTTTTATTTCTGAAGGAATTAGGGTTTTGTTTTCACATATTTTAGTTTTTGCAGAAATGGTTTTTGATTTCCAAAACTTATTGTTTCCCAAAAAAAAAAAAAAAAAAAAAAACAAAAAAAAAAAACGAAAAAAAAAAAAAAAAAAAATAAAAAAAAAAAAGAAAAAGAAAATGGTTTTTGATTTCCAAAACTTATTGTTTTCCGTAGGTTTTTGGTTTCTATAACTTTTGAATAATTTCCGCAGCTTTTTCAGATTTGCTTATTTGCCAAAACTCACTCAAACGTTTAAATCACATGGCAAGATTAAAACTTTTTTTATCTAGATTTGATAATAAGGCACAAATAAACATAAAAATTTTAATATTGCTAAATTTTAAGCCTAATCTAAGACGTTTTTGATGACTTTTTCCTTGTTATACTCGTACGAAACCGAATAAGCTAAATAAGCAGAAAATAAGCAATAAAAACGTGAAAGATTTGACCTTCTTGATTAAACCTACTGTTATACTAAAATATCTACCTTAATAAGCTATGTTTTGACACTTAATAAGCTCAAAAAAGTGACGTTATTTGCTTAACCAAACACTAACCAAAACAACTTTTTCGACTCAAAATTTTGTTTTAAAACCACACAACACACGAGCTAAGCTCCTCGGGGTGATTGATACCACATGTAGGACCTAAATAACCTTAATCCATATCATAACAATCCAATAACACATAAGGAATATTAGAGAGAGAAAGCTAAAGAGAGAAAGGTAGAAAGAAGAGGGAGTGGTGGAAGGAATCACATATCATAGAAAATGAAACCAACACCCTCTCCACATGAGGAGAGGGTTCTATTTATAGGTAAGTCCAAGTGGACGCCTAGGTTAAGCTAGATGGGTCGGGCTTGGCTTTGGATGGGCTTTTTGGCCTGATACATGGACAATACTAGCTTAATGTCCAAGCCTGTGTACCTGACTATCCTATTACAAAGTTCCTAACATGTACATTGACACTATTAAAGATGATCATTACATTCTTGTTTGACTTTGAATATTTCTAGGGCTATCACGTTCCCTTTTATTCACTAATTGTTCTTTCCTTCGTTTATAATAAGCTACCATATCCACATTACATCTCATCATGTCTACATCAGTAGATCTGTTTTGACTAATAAATTCCTCTACTATTTATCTATTCCTTATTTCATTTAATTCACATTGCTCATTCACATCATACATTTAAAGAATTGTGTATTTATTTGTAGACCTTTTCATAGCAGAGAGGATCTCACCATGAACACTCCAGGCTTTCTTAGGAGAGGGTATTAGATTATTACAGTTATTATCCTTAGCAGTATATTCCTTTTCAGAAGTATTCCCTTTTAGACTTCCACTACCTTACACACCATTCACATCATTCTTCTTAAGTTGATATGCATATTGAGTTGGAGGTTTTGTTTAGCATTGCCCTGTTTGTTATATCCATACTTTGGTGGTTGAGTGTTTGGTTTGTAAATTTGCCTCTTCACTTTCTTAGTAAAACCACCATTCCTCATATTCTTTACCTCAATAAATCCCTCATCAGCAGTCAGGTTATTGTTGACAGTCTCATTCCTTAACTCATTCTTATCATTATTTGAACTACATTTTGCCTTGTAATCTTCACATTTCTTTCCACATCTTTGAGTAGTATGACCAAACATACAACATTCTAAGCACATAGGTGGCATCCAGTCATATTCTTCTTTAATATTCTTTCTACAAACCACCTCATTTACCTCATTTTTATACATAACATCAATATTATCAGGACCCATTTCACACATAGCAGCAGTTACAAAATCCATGATCATTTGTCTTCTAATTCTACTAGCCAATGCACTAATTCCTTTAACAGTCCAAGCTTCCAAATGAACATTACATATTTTGACCCATAAAGGAATTTTCTCTGGCCCAGTCTTATCTAAACACATGTTGATATCCCATTTATGAATAATTAAGGGTTTGTTATTCACCATCCAAGGACCATTATTAACTATATACTTCATGCCAACCTCATTATGAAACTTCATAGAGTAAATCGTATTATTTTGAGTCAATATTGTCCCTCAACCTATGCTTGCCCCACATCCTCCTCAAATAATACCTGGGTTTATTGACTGACATTTTGTATCCTACAAAATACCTACAAAGTGTCAGTTCCCATTTCTTTCTTCCTTCAGCCACCAAAATTTCATCAAACACCACCACCTCAATACCATTACAATCAATCTCAGTAGGAATATCAATCAGTTGTGTATCATACTATATCTTACTTTTCACTGTAAACTTGCATATGTCGTATTACCACTAGCATCATGCTTTTTTGTTCTTGTTCATCAGTATCCTTCCCTTTTCTCATTAGTACCCTTGACACTACTAGGCTGTGAAGAAATATCCCATTTCATAGATTCAGAAATAATATTGCTCTTCATTCTTGTACTCTCTTCCAACACCACACTAGCATCACCCTCATGTGCAATTACTTCCTTCACTTGATCCACAACATCATTATTACAGTAATCACTATTCACTTTTGTACTCTCAGCTTCTATTACATCAGTGTTCCTTATTTCATTACCATAATACACCTCTTTTTGGCCATAATTCTCACTGAATTCCCTATTCTTTACATTATCCCCTTCACCTTACCCAACCTTCTCAGATCCACTTACCGCTTTACTGATCCTATTGTCTCCCACTGTGCTGCTATCACAAACAGAATCCCTAATGTTTGACCGTAATTTCGTTTTTCTTTTTGGTCTTTTAGATGACATATTAGCTAAATTTTCCTTTTAGTCGGTGCAATCATTACTCAAAAATAGTTAATACTAGACTACTTTATAATATTATTTAACTATGATCAATTGAATTAGTTCAAAATTGGGGTTTTTATGATATTCGTTCAAAATGAAATTCAAGACTATCAATGTGATCACAATGAAAAAGTGAATCTAATGATGAGATTGAATTCGAAATTAGACCAGTAATCAAAGCAGAAATGAAGGGTTTGTTTGAATTTTAATGGTGGAAAAGAGGCCGGGAAAACAATTATAGAAAGAGAAAGGAGAGAGATTAAAATCGTATTTTTATGAATGTGATGAATATTGACTAGGCTTTTTCCGTAACTAGATAAATGTATAGACATGGACACTTTGACAAAAATATTTGTATCCATCCGACAAGAGAGATGAGATTATTCGTGTTTATTTTTTTAATGGAAAGTTAGTAGTTAGTGATTCGAGCCCACAATGACATCCAATTAGGCAGTATGCAAGCCTCGAACCTCGCCTTAAGGGATAAACCCCGCTCCTGCTTCTATTTATCTCATCCCCTGAAGGTCCATGGTGAGACTCAAACTTGAGACCTCTCTAAGGATACCGCCCCAAGGTTACCCTTGGTGGCCAACTAAGCTAGCCCACTTGGTTGATTATTTGTGTTTACTTACGTTAGTTTGCTAAGACTTTAAATAAATGAACATGTCTTGATTTACCAAGGTGCAAGATTTGGTTAAGTTTGTCACTATCATCACTCAAATATGAGATGTTTTAAGTTCGATCCATATCTCGTGCAAATAAAATTGAACCGGTCACTTCAACCTCCCCAAAATATGATGAATTTAACTGGTTTAAAATTGTCCAACATCAGGCCCATGCCTTCAGAATTAATATGAAAACATAACTACTCATAAAAAGCATCAAGGCTATAAAAATTCAACCCGAAAGCTGGTTAATTTAAAAACGTGTACCTTTTACTAAACATAGATAGCAATTGATTGGCCTTATTTCAACCAAGGTCGTTTGCCTAACGATATATGAATGTACTTTTTAGTTAAGAGATTGTGAGTTTAAAGCTCGTTCGATGTTCCACCAAATTATTAAATAAAATCAAAAACATTATCTTAAGTAAAATAAAATAGAATTTATTCAGTAACTTAAAGATGTTCCACCAAATCAATGCAAATTTGTTAATAAAGAAATTGAAAGAAAAGCTATATATTTAACGGCTCTCTTTTTGGTGTTTGAAGGTCTTTGTGCTTCCTTTCTCAAAGGTGGTCACCACCACC
This sequence comes from Tanacetum coccineum, assembly GCA_026074375.1. Classification (NCBI taxonomy): domain Eukaryota; kingdom Viridiplantae; phylum Streptophyta; class Magnoliopsida; order Asterales; family Asteraceae; genus Tanacetum; species Tanacetum coccineum. Next base: position 11,801 of record BQNB010031911.1, on the reverse strand, counting down.
GTTTGAACTAGTTCACATCCTCCACGCGTGACTTCCTCGCGGTAGCAGAGGAACACAAGCGGTGTTGCCTTTATTACGCATGTTTTCAAGTGGATGTCATACAACAAAACACGTATGCAATGAGGAATCTTAACCTTAAACCCTTTCCCCCTCTTAAAAAAGGAAAAAATTGCTTTGTTGAAATGAGGAATGCAAGTGTGTTTTTCTTTATAATTGGAAAGTAAAATAATTTAAATATGATGTTGATAGTTTTCATACTTTAATAAGTAAGAAAAATATATGTTGCTAAACTGAAAATAATTTTACATTTAAGTAGTACTGGATTTTTCCACAAAAGTGGGTTCCTTAAATAAATATCTTTTACTCATTCACTTATTGGTTCATTTTCAAATTGTGGTAAAGTATCAAATTTCTTCTAGAATGTTGCTTGAAATACTAGGATGATTTGAAAGTGTGTTTAATAAGAGAGGCTTACATCATCATGGGGATTCCTATTTCACAAACTAGATCTCCAGACAAGCTCGTGTGGCACTTTGATGTAAAAGGTCAATACACATTAAAATCTGGATACAAGCAAGCTCTTTTGTTGAATCGATCTGAAGCTTCAAAAGTATATTCAAGCTCTAAGCCTTCACATAAATTCTGGAAGAATCTATGAAATATCCATACACAACAAAAAATTAAACTATTTGCATGTAAATCCATTACTAACTATGTTACGACCATGGATAATCTCTTTAAAAGAAGCTGCTCTCCTTGTCTAAAGTGTCCAATATGCAATACCTCTGTAGAAACAATTGAACATCTGTTTTTAGTATGCATGGACTCAACCCGTTTGGTTTGGTTCTTCTTTAAGTTTTTGGAATCATCCTTCAGGTACAAGTGTTCCTCTTCGCTTTCAGAGATTTGTTTATATTTATAAGTCAAGTTCTGAAGCTTCTCGTATTCTGTCAATCATGGCAATGATTTGTTGGTTCATTTGGCGATCTCGTTGTGCCTTTGTTTATGATAATATTAATCTTTCTCTTTGTTAATACAAATATTCGCGTAAAAACTATATTTATATTTAATGATCTTCGAGTTTTGATAATAACAAATATAATGTCATACTACGTAAAAGTTTACGTAAACAAGTTATTTAGTCGTAAGTTTACTTGCCAACGACAAATCACTTAAGGTATGAATATGGTATTATAAAGCGTAGGTAATGATCAAAGAAAAATATTTTTTCTTGCATACAAAATTTATCATTTGCATAAACCATTATTAATCAAATGATTTCAAGTAAACACATGATTAATTATAAACTAGTTTTATTAACCAATAAGACAAAATAGGATTAACCATAAATGGAAACAATCTTTTCAAATCTAGAAAATCTTTCCGTTTTCATGTTAAGAAATATTTTCTTCTAGAAGAATCTAATAAATCTGATTTTTAAGTACATAAGAATATTTTGTTAAGATTTGGGGTTAATCACTAAAATACAAAATAACAGCTGCCTGCATCACACGGATCTACCATAATCAAAGACGGATCCAGGCTACGACAGATCCGTGGATCCATGTAACTAACAGCAAGGCCAAAAATTTGAATTTCAAAATTACGTATAAATAGCAACCAAATGTTTTCATTTGCTAAACCCTTTTTCTCACATATTTTCTCTTGCATATTTATTTTTTCTCATACATTCTTTGATCATTATACTTGTTATATAATCCATTACAAATGATTCAATCATTCCACTTTTTAGTGAAGAACACAAAGAAGACTTCAAGCTTCAAGTATTATTAGTTTAGTTGAGTCGTCACACTTGTGATATTTATCTACCTTCATCTATTTGTCTTGTGTTATCATATGTGTATGATAGGTTAGTATTTTAGGCCTTAAAATACGTAATGTGTTAGATTGGTTATATCTCAAAGTAGAACTCGGTATTTAGCTTAGTACCGGATAAAGTGTAAGCGACGTGTACGGTTTTCTCCGCCTAAAGGGAGCTTGTTGACATAGTAAAGAAAACTCTCGAGTTGGGTACTCGATGAGTGGAGTTGAGTGAAGAGGAGCCTCGTAGCCGAACCATTATAAATCATCGTGTCTTTGGTTTGATCTTTCCTATCTTTACTTATTTATATTTCGCGTTCGTTTATTTATTTATTACATCGCTATCATATACATACGTAGACAATCTATTGACTTCACATAAGTAGACAATCTAAGTTTTCCCCTTTTAGTTTTCACAATTGGTATCAGAAGCTAAGGTCACCCAAGATCTTTAACGTATATTGTACATTAAAGCTTGAATCGATCTATGGATTTTGATAAATATCTAGAAGGGCAATCTATGCAAAGATCACCACTTTTCGCAAATGATTGTTTTATATATTGGAAAAATAGATTTGAAACTTATGTGAAAACAAAAGATTTAGACCTTTGGCATATTATCATGAATGGTGATATTTCATCGGTTGCCAAAAACGAAGTTACCAAAGTTTTAGAAATCGTTCCTTTTGAAGAACAAACCGATGATCTAAAAAGAAGACTTGCTCAAAATAATGAGGCTAAAATGGTTCTTTATAATGCTTCATCTAAAAAGGAATATGAAAGAATTTTTATGTGTAAAACGGCTAGAGATATTTGGCAATCATTGTTAATCACACATCAAGGTAATAGCCAAGTAAAGGATAATAAAACTGATCTTCTTGTTCAACAATATGAACAATTTACTATCCTTGAAGAAAAATCTATTGATAGCGGTTTTGCTAGATTTAATACTATTATTACTAGTCTTAAAGCACTTGATGAAGGTTTTTCTAGCAAGAACTATGTTAGAAAGTTTCTTAGGGCTCTATATCAAAAATGGAGAGCAAATGTCATGACGATTGAAGAATCGAAAGATTTGTCATCACTAGCTCTAGACGAGCTTATCGGTAATCTAAAAGTACATGAAGTAGTCATGGAAAAAGATTTGAAATTTTACAAAGGAAAAAAGGAAAAGGTCAAGTGCATTGCCTTAAAAGCTAAGAAAGAATCTAGTGATGAAGAGACTTTGACATCCGGAAGCGATGACGAAGAATATGCCATGGCCGTAAGAAACTTTAAAAAGTTCTTTAGAAGGAAGGGTAGATTTGTTAGGCAACCACGAGAGGAGAAGTCATTCCGGCAAAGGGATGACCAGAAAGGCAAAAGTGATAAGAAATGCTTTAGATGCGGTGATCTGAATCATCTCATTGGCGAATGTCCAAAGCCTCTACGAAACAAGGATCAAAAAGCATTTATTGGGGGTTTATGCAGTGATAGCGAAAATGAAGCCGAGGACAAAACCAACAAAGAAACTTGTCTCATGGATCGATCGTCAATGGAGGTAACTCTTGACTCTTCTCATTTTAGTGATAATGCTTCTTATTTTGATGATGATAGTATGCAAATTAAGTATGGTAACCTATGTAAAATTAGCTTAAAAATCATCAACAAAAATATAATTTTGAAAACTAAAAAAGAGCTTTTGGAAAAAGAAATTTTAGAGTTGAATGAGAAAATTAAGAAACTTGAAAGAAATAAAGAAGTTGACATTGGTTGTGAGTCATGTCAACAACTTCATTTAGAAAACGCTAAACTTAAGGAAACTCAAGTCAAATTCGTCAAATTTGATAAAAGTGCTAATTCACTAGTAGTAAAATAGGTTTAGGATTTGATAAAAGTAAAGCGTCAGCAAGCAAGCGGAACAAAACCAATCAGTTTTGTTGGGTCAACCACCGATTTGGTAGGGGACGGATCTACCTTAAAGGCAGACGGATCCACCATACCTGGATCCGTCGATCCGTCGACCAGCCAAAAAGTGGCAGAACACATTTTTAGTCTACCTATATCTTCGCGATCGGATTTTGTGATTGTTAGAAAGAAACTAATACATAATAGCATTAAAAATCAAAAAGACCGTATCTCAAACCATCCCTTAAGAATGGTTTAGGATATGTCAAAATTGAGTCTAGATCTAAAACTCTGCCACCTAGAAGAAATAATTCTTCTCAACCAAGACACAACACTCCTCAACCTAGAAGAAATTCTAGTAGACCAATTTATCAAAATCATTATCCTATGAATTGGAATAACAATCAAACTCAAGGTTTTGTGCATATGGGAAATTGTATCCCATTCTAATATCCCAACCAAATGCAACAAATGCAAGGGATGTACAAAACTAACATTTTTAGACATGGGATATTGGGGCCAAGCGCTTAAGTTTGTTTTTGCTTAAATAGGTATGCTTGAGAATTGGTTTGGAGTCGGACGAATGAATTAAAGATAGTGGTTGCTCCAAACATATAACGGGTAACAAAAGTCTATTCTCTACCTACAAAGCATACAACGGAGGTAATGTTGTTTTTGGTAGTAACTTAAAAGGAAAGATCATAGGCAAAGGTACGGTCTCTAACGACTCTCTTACCATATCAAACGTATAACACGTAGATAACTTAGCTTTTAATTTACTTAGTGTTGGTCAAATTTGTAACAATAAGTGTAGAGTCTTATTTACAGTAGATGGTAGTGAAATAACCAAGGATAGAAAAGTCATAGGAAATGGGATTAAGAAAAATGGTTTATATGACATGAAACTAGGAAATAAGTCTCAAGACAAATCATGTCTTGACACGTTAGACGATAACTCTACTTTGTGGCATAGATGACTTGGTCATGCAAATATGCGTTTAATCCAATCTTTGTCTTTCAAATAATTGGTTAGAAATTTACCTAAGCTAAAATATGATAAACATTTTTGTAATGCCTGCAAAATAGAAAAACAAGCTTGTGCAAGCCATAAGGCTAAAACATGATTTCTACTAATAGATGTTTAGAACTTTTACATATGGATTTATTTGGTCACTCCGCTATTAGGAGTTACGAAGGTAACTTATATACCATAGTAATAGTGGATGATTATTTAAGGTACACTTGGACAAAAAATTTGAAAACCAAAACTGAAGCTTTTGAAAATTTGAAATATTAAGTAAGAAAATCCAAAATCAATTAGGATGTTCTATAGTTTCTATTAGAATGGATCATGGTCAGGAATTTGATAACGAAGTACAATTCGGAGCTTTTGTGATGCACAAGGCATTACTCATAATTTCTCGGCTCCTCGTACTCCACAATCAAATGGGGTTGTTGAAAGGAAAAATCATAAATTACAAGACATGTCTAGGACTATGTTGAATGAACAATCCATACCTCAAAAATTTTTGTGCAATGCCGTTGACACTTCAACTTATATTTTTAATAGAATACTAATCCGACCAATTATAGGAAAAACCCTTATGAAATATATAGAGGTAGGAAACCCACGTTAGAATACTTTAAAGTGTTTGGAAGCAAGTGCTTCATTTTAAACACTAAATACTATTTAACCAAGTTTGACCCAAAGTCATACGAAGGCATTTTTCTAGAATATTCACAAAATAGCAAATCTTATATTTTAAATAAACATACCATGAAAGTCAAAGAATCACTCAACGTGACATTCGATGAAAGTTCCCCTCTTACCAAATTATCACCATTGGTTGATGATGATGTTGGTGAAGAAAAAGCTATTGAAAGAAATGTAAAAGTAAGTAATAATAATATAGAAGATGAGTCCATAGAAGTTGACGATGTCGTTAACATTAAAGAGTCTAAAAGTCACCCATTAGAACAAGTCATAGGTAATTTAAATCAAAGAACGCTAAGATCACAAGCCAAAAACAAAAGTAATTTCTTTTGTTTCATCTCAACCATAGAACCTAAAAATGTCAATGAGGCATTAGGAGATGAAAGTTGGGTCGTAGCTATGCAAGAGGAACTAAATCAATTTGTTGCAAATGATGTTTGGGATTTAGGCTCTACCTAAGAATCAATCTATTATAGGAACTAAATGGGTATTTAGAAACAAGTTAGACGAAAATGGTATTATGTCTAGAAATAAGGCTAGATTAGTAGCATAAGGATACAATCAACAAGAATGAATAGACTACAATGAAACATACGCTTCGGTAGCTAGATTAGAGTCAATCTGAATACTCCTTGCTCTAGCTTGTGCAAAAGATTTTAAATTATACCAAATGGATGTAAAAAGTGCTTTTCTAAATGGTTTTATAAACGAAGAGGTTTACGTTGCTCAACCTCCGGGTTTTATTGATTTTGAAAAACCAAATTATGTTTATAAACTTAAAAAGGCTTTGTATGGTCTTAAGCAAGCTTCTAAAGCTTGGTATGATATATTAAAAACATTTTTGCTAAAACACAGGTATTCCATAGGAATGGTCGATAATATACTTTTTACAATCAAATCGTAAACACAACTCATAATTGTTCAAATATGTGTCGATGACATTATATTTGGATGCACGTGTCAAAACTTGTGTGATGATTTCACAAAAATCATGCACGACGGGTTTGAAATGAGTATGATGGGGGAGTTAAACTTCTTCTTCGGTATTCAAATAAAACAATGGAAGATGGGATATTTTTCAATCAATCCAAGTACATCAAAGAGATATTAAAAAAGTTCGGGTTAGAGGATTCTAAACCAACCAAGACGCCGATGTCAACGGAGATCAAGCTTACCAAGGATGACGAAGCCGACTCCATAGATAGCACTAAATATCGAGGTATGATTGGTAGTTTACTTTATTTGACTACAAGTAGGCCCGATATTATGTTTAGTGTTTGCTTATGTGCGCGTTTTCAAGAAAATCCTAAAACTACCCACTTAGAAGCCGTTAAACATATATTTAGATATATTAGAGGGACTACCCACTTAGGATTATGGTATCCAAAAGGAACCGGTATAGAAACTATAGTTTACGCCGACTCCGACCATGCGGGCGACTACGTTGATCGAAAGAGCACTAGTGGCGTTTGTACATTTATGGGATGTTGTCTAACATCTTGGTTCTCTAAGAAACAAACGACCCATGCTATCTCCATGACCGAAGCCGAATACGTTTCCGTCGAGAAAGCGTATCAACAAGTACTATGGATGAAACAAGCTCTGATCGACTACGATGTACGACTCGACGACGTTCTGATAATGTGAGACAATAAAGCGCCATCGACTTAAGTAAAAACCCCGTCCAACACTCTAGAACTAAACACATAAAATACGTCACCACTTACTTCGCGACAACGTCCAAAAGGGCAACATTTCTATCGAGAAAGCTGCATCCGAAGATAACCTAGCCGACATATTAACTAAGCCTTTAAAACGTGAACAATTTAATTATTTAAGATTAGGATTAGGAATGATGGAACATATCCCCGATAATGAATCACCATCCTCCCAAAAAGAATCGTAAGCGGAAAGTTAATGGAGAAATAATCATTAATCAAAAGATGTTTATTCTCATTACATATTCCAATTACAAATTTCGAATCATGAACATAAGATCGAGATTAGAATTTTAAAAGATTACGAACATATCAATAAAATGACCATAGATATTTTCTAAGTCTACATGTTTAACCACGTTTGATTATTACATGAAAATTACAAAATCGATCATAACAACGAAAAGAATAATCATCGAATTGCAACTCACACTTGTATTGACGATGTTTTATTACATCTAAATGTTCAAAAAAATTGTGTTATTAGCAATAGTCAAAATTACATGCTAAAAGTTAACTCACTCCTAGTAACATCGACTACGTTGAAATTCCATCAGGAAATTTACGACAACTCCAATGTAATGCTCAAAACTTGGACGCCGACTCTGAAAATTTAAATACAACATATTTATAACATATATAAGCCTCTCCAATTGCCAAAACGATAACATAAATGCTCAGTTAACAAGAAATTGAACCCTGCCTAATTTTTTCATACCCACGAATCTACGAATCTCCATACCCTAGATCAGTGCGTTGTTTAGGTAGATTGATGAGGTGTCATTTTATACACTATTTCGGGGTCATTTAACACCCTAAATCATGCAAATATGCCCAGATTACGTGTTTAATCATTTGTTTTCAGGTTTTTAGCACTTGGATGGCATTTGGAGGAAATACACGTGACTTGGGCTCATTTGAAGAAGAATCGGACAAGATTACGGACCTACACAAAATCTCTTGAAGATTTATGCATACAGCGCGTGGAGACGGTGTCGCATGCATAAAGCAACACCGTCGTGATCTATCTAGTAACGGCGTCATAAATCTAGCAACGGCGTTAGGACGTGGCTGACTTAAAGAGGATCTAGAATCATCCACGTGACGACGGCGTTAGGACTTCAAAGCGACGCCGTCGCAGTAATTTTTCTATATATATTAAACCAAAATTAGGGTTTTAAGTGTGTAACTTTGTATAACTTTACGGAGACGAACCCTAGTCGTTTTAGCAGCTTTTAAGGTCGTCTTTAGGGCCTCAAAACTCTATTGCAACTACCTTTAATCCATGTTTTAATCAAGTAAGATTGTTTATCATTAATCATTCAATATGTCTATGTGTTGTTTGATTGATTTATGTTCTTGCTTTATCTTTAACATGCTAGGCTAAACCCTCCTTTGTATTTACTTATGATTGCATGAAACTTAGGTTGTAGATCCTTTTGATGTTGCTTCTTGTTGATGGATGTGTGCGTTAGGCTCTAGAAAACTAGCCATAAGACATTAAATTGGCATAGACGTCTAGGAAAACACGTGTAGTGTAGAAAGGATACCATCGGTAACAGTCTTTATACTACCTTACCCTTAATATGGTTGATCCCTCTTAAGATATTTCACATGCATTTAATATACTCTTAGGGGCCTAGTAATAGTCTTCATACTACCTTACTTGTGTGTTGCCCTAACGGAATATTAAATAGATGGCGGGTTCGTGTAATCTGTTCATGACCTAGGAAATACTTACACGGATCATCACAAGTGTGACAAGGTAACAAATCTAGGAGAAGCAATCTGAGGAGTAGTGCATGAATAGGTAAATACGTCTTTTTATCATAAAGTTATCACCAGTAGTTTAGATTATATTTAGTTTAATTATTAGTTAATCAAACCAACCTCTCAAACCATGATATTTACCTGCTTTCTTATAAATATAAAAACACAAAAAGAATCTTCTCTCAACCCCTTAGAATTCTGTTAGACCGTGTTCGAGCCTTCCCAACCTATTCCCCTAGAGAACGATAACAACCCCCTGAGTCTTGCATATACTACACTGCAACGATTAGGTACACTGCCTAGGGAATTGTAAAACTTCTTGTGAAGTCTTCGCAACCTCCAAATCAAGTTTTTGACGCCGCTGCGTGGGGAATAGTTAGGTTTCGATCATTGTTTAACTTAGTTCTATTCGCTTGATTCCTATCAAGTGAGAATTTTAATTCCAGTACATTAGCTTTCTTGTAGTCTATCTTTTCTTTGTGTTAATTGTTTCGTAATCCATTCTCGTCAACCACCATGGGAGACGCGAATCCTATCTTTACTCTTGGAGATTACTCCAAACCTAGCCACGAGGGCTACAGGAATACCATTGAGCTCCCCGTAGGGAACAATGTGGTACCTCTTCGATCCAACACCATCCGGTAGGTGCAAAACAGATGCTCATTCCACGGACTTCGGTTTGAGGATCCAAACCAACACCTCAAGGATTTCTTAAAACTTGTGGACTCACTTGACCTTGATGGTGAAAATAGGGAAAGAACGCGCCTGTGTTTATTTCAATTTTCCCTTCACGATCAAGCTAGCAACTGGCTTGAATGTCTTCCAGCAGGATCCATCACCACATGGGAGGATCTTACTACTCGTTTCCTTGCTCAATTCTTTCCACCGGGAAGGACTGCAAAACTCCACAACGATATCCTGATGTTCCTACAACATCATGGAGAATCTCTCTCAGAAGCATGGACTCGTTTCAAGGACTTAATCCAAAAAGTCCCTTATCATGGCATCGATCGTTGGCTATTCAATTTTTTTATGATCATGTCTCCTTTCATCTTAAGTGCGAGATTGACCGCGCCGCCAACGGCAAACTCCACGATAAGAATACTGACGAATCTTGGGAAATCATTGAGAACCTCGCCCTCTACGACCATGAGGGCTGGAATGACTCAAAAGAATTCGTCAAACCGGTCAAGGCTATCTCTACACCTCAAAGCACCTCAAAAACACCAGACTGAAGACTTCTTGAGCTCGAAGACCAGATCAATTTCTTACTAGAAGGGTCGCGACCGACACCGAGACCTATCTCAATGCACATCCCTTAAGCTTATGCTAAAGCGGTTTATTCAAACCCCTGCCCGCAAAACCAAAATGGGCCACCAAAGCAGAACCCCTTCACTTTTCATGAACGTATCGGTTCAAACCCTTAGCCCCAAGCGTTAGGAACCACTTTTGAGGCTCAAGTACGGGACTACATGGCAGCACACACCAAAAGGATGGAAAGATTTGAGAATGCCATTTTCAAACAGCAAGAGGAGATCAATGATAGGATGACTGAAATGTTTGGACTTCTTAAGGAACTCACAACCAGCAAGGCTCCCAAAAAAGTGTTGATTAGAGAATAGGCTAAACCCACCGTCACTAAAAACGTAAATTCTATATCTCTCGCCAAAGGAGAAGAAGAAAGGAATGACAATGATGATATGGCAGGCAACGGTAGCATTAACAGGACAGATACAGAGATGCCAGTAAAGGAAGCCAAGAAGGAGACTGAAGATGAAAATGGAACCAAAAACAAACCAATAAAAAGAGCTGAAAGAGAAGAAACAGTGAAGGCATCCAGCTCTCAGCCCGTAGGGTATTACCTGAAACATAGGATCAATGAAAAACTGATCGAGGGACTTGTCGATAATCATAGGTTCAATGACTCTCTGTCAGGAATCCGAGTTGGAAAAGTAAAAGGAAAGACTTATAATTTGTTACCTAGAGGGCCTGTTTATGAAGTAATCCTTAGAAAAAGGATAACAAGGAAGGAGGACATTGGAGGAAATTTTGAAATACCTTGTAACATAGGAGGCCTAAAACGCATGAACGCCCTAGTAGACCAAAGATCCAACGTAACGTCATGCCCCTCTCTAGCTACATGAAACTAAACGACGAAAGGCCTGTAAAAACCGATATTAGGCTTTCCCTGGCTACTCACTCGTATATCTATCCCTTAGGAATAGCCGAAGATGTATTAGTGGATGTTGATGGTTATGTGTACCCCGTGGACTTCATGATCTTAGACATAAAGGAAGACGAAAAGAGGCCCTTCATCTTAGGAACATCATTCATGACAACGGTTAAGGCCGTGATTAAGTTCGATAAGGGCACCATAATTTTAAGGTCTGGAAAGAGTAAAATAAGTTTTCATAGGATACCTGAATCCCTCTGTAAGGTCGAGAAAGGGATTAAGAACGATATAGAGCCTATAGCCCCCACTATGACCGTAAATAGGTTAGTCTTGGAATGGAAGAAAAGATAAAACTTCACCAGGAAAAGGAGATGAAGTTCAACCAATGGAGTAGCAAAAACTTCAGAAATAAGCATCCCGCTCTTGTTGAAGTAAAAAACAGAAGGAATGATGAAGGAGAAGTCACGTAAGGAAGTGTAACTTCGAGTCTAGCTACAAGACTCATAAATAAAGAAAATCGCTTTTTGGGAGGCAACCCAATGTTTATTTTTCCCGCATATTAGGAGTGTCGTGTGTTTTAATTCTTTTCATTTATTCTTTTATGTTTGAATTCATCACTTTGTAATCATGCTTTGTTTTGTTTATAACTTTGTCTTATCTATAATCAAAGGTATTTTGCAACAAAATAAGTGTAAGGGAAATATCTGGTTTTTAAGAA
>BQNB010031910.1:27196-53584 GCA_026074375.1 Tanacetum coccineum | reverse complement strand
GTTTTAAGCCCGATTTTGACGTTTCTTATGCCCATCTTTTCGTATTAGGACGAGTTATCATAATTTGAAATTTTTCATATTTTGACCCTTTGATGAACAGTAACTTTTACTGTTCACATCAGACGTGAGTTTTATAAAAATCGTATTCGTCGTCGTAAAACCCGTAAATAAACCCGTAAATGTCGTATTTTATTCGTTATAGCTCTGTTTTTAACGATTCTTTCGAGGACGTTCTCGTTTTTGAAAGTTCTATAATTTTATGAGGTTTACAAAAATATAACTTTCTGTCATGAATAGTAACTTTTATAAAAATAGTTTTATAAAAGTATTAATTGTCGTAAACTCGCGAAATTCATAACTCGTTCGTTATTAATTGAAAAATTACGATTCTTATCATTTTGGAATCCTAAAAATATGTGTTATTTGTTAAAAATATCCACACTTGCTGTTTATAATTTTTATAAAAATGTTTTTATAAAAATTCACTTACGACTTCGTTTATTATCGTATAACTCGTTTTTAACGTAACTTTTTCGTTATTAATCCGTTTAACAAGTTTCTTACCTTTTCGGAATCGTCGTGAAATGTATTATCTTATAAAAATATATTACAAGTGTACATATACACGAATTTGGACAGAATGTTTACATTGCTTTGATAAGTCCATAGTTATTCCTTGTTTCCATTATTTACCACTTTTGTATTTTACCTCAAATCTTACAATTTATATATAGGTATTATATCATATATATCTTATGTCCTTAGTCCATAATTGTCCTTTTTGTCCAACTTACTAAATCCTTAATAATACTAAATAAGTCCTAACTTTATATAATAAATCATAAGTCACTAGTTTTTATATGTAGTTATTTTAGACACAACCATGTGTGTACAAGTCTTCCCATCTTTTATACCCTTATATTAACAACCATACAACATTAACATAAGTCTATAATTAGTCTTAACATGTCAAATATATTTCTTTAACTTGAAACATATTAGTAAACCATTAAAAACCCTAATTACCCCATAATCATTTTTACACCACAATAACTTGATGCAATATTTTACCATCACTTTTAACATGATATATGTAATAACACCACATATATAAAAGTAACCCATATGTTCATTTCAAGTGAAAACCTCATTTTCATGATAAAATCCTAAATGGTGATTTAAGCTAAAATAGAAATAACATATGCATGAAAACTTATAAAATGAAAGCATAAAGGTTTAAAGTGGACCTTATGATGAATGATGATGGTGATAAATAAGTGATAAACCCTTGTTTAGTCACAAAACCAAAGCTTGCACAAAGAAACCCTAGCTTTCCTTAATAAAAACCCTAGCTTTCCTTCTCTTGATTAATACTTGAATATGGTTAACCAATGCTTGCAAATGCCTTAGTATATCTTAGAATAGGTGTATATAGAAGTGTATGGATTGTAGAAAATTTTGTATGGGTTTGGTTGGGTGATGCTTTTGAGCCGTGAGCTCTATAGAGGCCAAAGAGAGTTTTTGGTTTGATTTGTCTAAGTGTTGGTGTTGTATGAGTCTCTTTATGCAATGTATAAGGAAAACCAACATACTAGTCAAGGAGACATATAGGAAGTCTTAGGAATGGCCATGGTCTTAGTCTTTGGTCAAGGCATGGTAGGAATGGTAGATGTCCCCTAATAGTTGAGAACATCCCATGAAAACATGGACATGGTGTCTCAAACGATGCATTTTTCTTGTTCTTTCTCTTTAAATTCGGTTATAAGAGCTTATGTATGATAATATTGACTAAATTTTGGGTATTGGGTATAAACGTGGGTATTTGTTGAAGCGTAGAAAAGTTTTTGTGGTTCCGGGAGTGCCTAAACGCATTTTATCGCGAAACGTATACACTTTACGTATCCGATAAAAATAAAATGAACAAAGTTAATAATTATCCTCAAAATAATTATATAACCCTTGCTTGATGTAAACATTTAATTGTTTAATGCCCGTTTACATTGAACGCTAATTTTTGGCGTACGCGATTTAACCTAACGTTTACAATTTCAAGCAACCATGTACAATACAAAAGGTACATTGCGGATTTGTTGACGTCGTCAATGACTTAAAAACACAGGGTGTTATAGATATTAGTTGCCTTGATATCACAATCAGCTTGAAGTGCTTCTGTAGCAGATAACTCAGAATATTTCTTTGGCCTATTAACTCTATTTTCCTCAATTAAAGGCCAAATGAGTGGACCACTTTCAACGGATTCAAGGATCTTTCGTCCATTTTTTCTGTTAGCATATATAACTCCATTCTGCTTTTCCAAGAGTCATACATATCCTTTTCCAACATAGGTGGACGATTGTCGGCACCCGAGAGAATTGCTTTGTCAGCAAGAGTCGTCATTGAGAAATGTGTATGTTAATTGATTACTTGGTTGATCGGACGGTGGTCGAAAGTAATTATGTTTAATTAAGTTATCTTTTACGTGTTTTAGTTAATGAAACTACACGGGATTTTACAATTCTTGACAAAACCGGGAAAACAATTGAATGTTTCACGGGATTTTACAAGTTAACGAAATAAACCGTATAATTTTGAAAAACTTAAGTTGTTCGGTTTCCACAAAAGCCAAGTTGTTCGGTTTCAACGTACTCAAGTTGTTCGGTTTCCACTAAGTCGAGTTGTTCGGTTTCAACTGGGTTCAAGTTGTTCGGTTTCCACATAGTCAAGTTGTTCGGTTTCAACTGGAGTCAAGTTGTTCAGTTTCCACGTACTCAAGTTGTTCGGTTTCAACTGGAGTCAAGTTGTTCGGTTTCCACGTACTCAAGTTGTTTGGTTTCAGGTTGTTCGACTCAGTTGTTCGACTTGAGTTGTTCGACTCAGTTGTTCGACTTTAGTTGTTCGACTTCCACTACTACGAAACCCAAAAACTCAAAAACACAAAAAGACACCTTTTTGATGATTGTTTTGCAAAAATACTTGTACAACCAGTGTTAATAAACCTATAGGAACAAGAAAAATGAACACTTTAAGGTTTTTAAGCCGAAAAATTTAAAATCAAGATTTTGCTCTTTATAAGATTTTCGAACACAAAAATGTAACAAAAATGATATTTTTCTTGATTCTAAGCTTGTACACCTATATCATAAAGATACTAGATCAGATTTACCAAGGTAAATAATTCTTTAGTGTACATAAAAGCTTTGGAATCAAAGAAAGAAAATAAAGGACGATTTTTGCTTAAGATACTTTGAACCAAAAATAATAAACACAAAAACTAAACACACCACTCCATGGCTCTTGATACCAATTGAAGAAAACTCATTTCACACAAAAGATGAACTAGAGAGAGAAAGTAAAAAAGGAAAATAAGAAGTTTGATTGAACTATGTGTGAATTACAAAGAGAACCAACACCCTCTCCATGTGTGGAGAGGGTATTTATACTTACATGAGGTGGACATGGGCCTTGGTTACATGGGCATTCCATGGACCTTGGACTAGTTACCTATGTAAGTTTCCAAATATAACTTGACGGGCTATCTTCTGATATTTATGAAGTGACCGAGACTTTTCTAGGAATTTTGTATTCCTAACATAGAACCAATCTACCACTTCACAAGATATACACACTCACAAGATCTACACTATTGGATCTACATAATATCCGAATCACACAAATACACAAGATAAATACAATAGAGTTTTGGTACTTAGAAGAAAGGAGGGTAGATCACTAATTAACACTTCGTTTCTTGACGAATGCGAGTGTTCTTCTATTGCACTTGAATGGGAGGGAAGAGATGAGAAGAAGAGATTAGATCACTTGAAACAAGATCTAAGTATGATAGTGATCAAGAGTTTTAGTGAGAGAAAGAAGGTTTAGAGAGAGAAAGAAAAAACTAAAAAATTTCATGCAAAGAGGAATGTTTTTCTGCTAGGAATGGAGCAGTATTTATAGGCAGGGAATCTCAACGGCTCTCTGGGGGCGGTCCCGGCGGTCCTTATATATAAGGGGGCCGCCACCTAGACTCTGCTCCCTTTTTTGTCTTTTTATAGGGAATGTTGTATATGGTGTAGAAACTTCCATTTTTGGGAGAAATTTGAATTTCAAATTTTAAGTTTTTAATAAAAAAATTTATTTTAATTAGAAAATATTTTGTAAAAGTATTTAAAAAAATACTTTTGTATAATTAAAAGTGAGGATTAAGAAAAAAATATTTTTTTGATCACTAATCATGCTTAATTAATTTGTTTGTCCATACCTTAAGTGATCACTAATCTTAGAAATGAAATTTTACATTTAATAATTTGTAAACGTTTATTTTTATTGTAAACGTTTTTACATTTTTTTATTATCAAAATGTTGAGAGGTCGAAAAATATAAATAACGTTTTTAGGCATTATTTATATTAACAATCTCCCCTTTTTTGATGATGACAAAATATAAACTCATTTTAAATAAAATTAAAGATGTCAAATTATTAAATGAGTTATGTTCCATTTCTCCCCTTTTTTGTCGAATTCAAAAAGAATGACCGTCGAATTGTTTAAGGAAGAAAGAAGTCGACGATATCAAGACTCCCCCTTGATGTATGCTCCCCCTTGTTTGGGGCACCAAGGGATCGATCTTACGAAAATTGTTTTGCTACAAAACAAAGTTAGAAGTGCAAGTGCAAGACAAATATCTTTCAAGTTAACACATAAAATTTAAATTATCAAAAGAAGAGTTTCATTCCACCAACAATAAACTCATACATTAGCACATTCAATTAATACATTCAACAAAAAATTTAAAACTAGATGTTAATAAGAGCTAAGACAAATTCATACAACATTTGTATGAATCATTATAATAGAAAGTAGATAATCATAAAGACATAATAAGGCATAGATCTACACTAGTGGATTCTTGAAAGGTAGAAGGTGCCATAATCAAAAGATGAAAGAACAATTATTTAGAAAGATTAATCATGTAGGAATGATTAATTAAAGAGGGAAAAAGAAGGGGTTGGTGAAACATGTTTTGGAGGGATACGGGTTGGAGGGATGTGACGGGTTAGAAGATAGTGAATGAAGTTGATTTCATTTCTCAAAGAGTGGAATTAGTGTCTAGAAAACTTGTAACAATGACAAAAACTTGAGTGAAATTCAACTTGAGCATGAGAAGGAGGATGAATTTGTGGTGGTGGTGGTGAAGGTGGTGCATGAATGTAGGCATTAGATGGATTAGTGTGTGAATCAAGAATTGTAGAGATGTTGTGGAGTTGGTTAATCATTTGATCTCTTAAGGGATTGTAAGATGGTGGTGAAGGAGATTGTAAGTAAACTCTTGGAGGAAGAGAAGGTGAATCATTTTGGGAAGGAGGTGATGATTTTGAAGTGGAGGTTTTGCGTTTCCATACTTGTCTAACCGACATCCTTGGTTTTCTAGAGAAGTTGGAATGGTGGTTTGAGCAAGACATTGATAAAGAAGAAGAGAGATTTGAAGGAGATGAAGATGGTGGTGAAGTGTGAAAGTTGGGTGATTAAATAATGAGGAAGATTGGATAAAGTGGCAAAGCATGGTTTAGGAAGAAGAGAATGCCAAATATGATTTAGCCAATCTGGGAAATGACATCTTGAGGATGTAGGTAGGAGGGTCAAGATACAGAAAAAGAGGTAAACTCGAAATTTTTCTTTCCCTCCTGGTGGCGGTCCCATATCACCAGGCGGTCCCAAATATATTGGGGGCCGTTGGGTATATAAGGGGGCCGTTTTTTGGAAGCAGGAAGATTTCTAGTTTTCCCTTTTTCTTAAGTCCAGTGATTTCGGCTTCTACCAATATTCAAGAATCAACTAATTCAAGCAATAATATGTAGTTCTATTCTAACATACAAATCTTTTAGCAAGTAGTAGCATTTCATCTCTTGTCATAATCATAAAATTTGCTAGTCATAGAAAGATGATAATATGTAGAAGATTATCCAAGTCAAATAAATATTAAAATTTGCCACTCCTAGTTCTAATAATAGAGAAATATAATTTATCAAACACGAGAGATGATAATAATAATAATAATAATAATAATAATAATAGTGTCATAGTAGTTGTGTCAACACGTTCATTTTCGTTTTCCACCCATCATATTCTTGAGAGCTTGTAAAATTGACCTTAACCCTTCCCGGTGAGCATCTCTTTGTTGAGTTTGACGATTAATAGTTTCGGAGAGATACGTGTTTAAGTAATGACTTTCATGAGGAGGGTTTTGATGGACTCTAGAGATATTATTTGACGAGGAAGAAATGTTTTGAGACGAAGAGGAAGGATTGGGATGAAAAGATTCGTCATCATTTTCCTCGATGGAATCATCCAATGGATGAGATGACAATGGATGATTTAGAGTGGATGAGGAGGAGGAGCTAGCATTTGACTCATGAGGTCTTTTCTTGCCCCGATTCGCTCGTGTCTTTCACTCGTAATGAGGAGCGAGCGGATGCATGGGTCGATCATGTGAGAGATAATGATCAAAGGCTAGCTCAGGAGAGACGAACACGACATGTTTGAATAACCTAGTCAAGAGCATTCCATAAGGCAAGAGTTCCTTTGGTTTGAATCAAGTCTTTTCCATTCTTTTGAGATGGAAATATGCAGGTTTAAGGAAGTGGATGTCTCAATGCAATAAAGCATGTGACAAAGACAAGCGGAGACATGATCCCTATGTCCTCCTAGACAAATGGCGTTTTCACGAATAATATCAACCCAAGGTTTCATATGAGTTTGAATCTCTCAGGTTAAAATTTCGTTTTCACCTACGACAATCGTTTTCTTATTTTTGGTTTTTTTTTTTTTTTTTTTTTTTTTTTTTTTTTTTTTTTTTTTTTTTTTTTTTTACGAGTCTCTTGACCTTGTCGAGGAACTTGAATAAAAGACTTAATGACTCCTGGAGACGGAGGTTTGGTTTTATAAAAGACTCTCTTGGAACACTTACTGACAAATGGTCAAGAGACCACATTTCGGTGTTAGAGGCTTGACCTTTGAATGGGATTTTCAAAATTTGACCAAATTCCTCAAGAGTGAGGGAGAATGACTTATTTTGAATGACGAAGTTGACAACAAATTGACTCTCAGGATTATAGGTAAAAGTGAGTTGACAATAAAACTCAAGAACAAAGCGAGGTACAATTTGTTCGTTAATGTCTAACAAACAATCAAAGCCGATTGACTCAAACTTAGCACGAATATGACTCATATTTTTGAAGTTTGGACTCACAACCCTTCCCTCATGAAAGTACCATTTTTCAAGATTTGCCATTGTGTTTAGTAAAGGTTGGTTGAATTCGTTTGATATGTGTGGAATGTAGTTTTGGGTTAATTGATGGTCTAGTCCGGTTTTTCGAGGCATTGTTACCTAAAATGAAACAAACAAAATCATGTTTTAATGTCTTGCATATGTATTGTTATATTAACAATGTATCTAGTGTGTGCCTAAGTGTGACGAATGTGGAGTAACGATTAACTCAACCTAAATATAAAATCCTAAGAGTTAACCCAAACGCTCCTTAATTTGATATTTCTCATCCAAACAAGTCGAAAAATACATATGAATTATGTATCTCGAAATTTGTTCATGAGATCATTATGCATGTGTTTGAAAATGTTTTTGGATTGGATTAACAATGCACAACAAACAATTTATTATGTCCTAAGTGAGTGATTTGAAAATAATATTGGGTTTTGGTTTAAAAATTAATTTTTCAACAAATTCACAATGTAGCAAATCCTATATCTTCGTGAGGCATATAGTTATTCATGTATCTAGTACTCTTAATTATACAAAATTAAAAGAAAAATGGAAAATCTCTAATTTTGATTTTTGGTGTTTATCATGAACCCTAGACTCAAATTGAAAGAAAATAGATGAAATGACTTACAATTGATGATCTTTGTGATATTAGTGTTGATTTGATCTCCAATTGATGTTTTAATGTTTGATTTTGTGTTTTGGTGGGTTTTGGGTCGTGTTCGTCAATGGCAGCAGGTAAGGGGGTGTTTGTTTTTCTGTTTTGAAATTTTTTGTTTAAGTGTCCCATTTTGTGACTTGCTGGTGGCGGTCCCATATTTACCGGCGGTCCCAAATATATTGGGGGGCCGCCTATATGGGGGCCGCCCTCAGTCAAGGGTTTTTGAACTTGGTTTTTGACAAAAATTTTACGAAGAGGAGTGACATTTTAATTTGCATTTTTCGAATTTTTATATCTTAAAGTACTTCGGATGAAGTATTTAAGTTGTCACGACACGGAATGGAACACGGACTAGAATTGAGACAGAAGAAAGAGAAGCGGACTAAGATGATTTATGGAATGTGTTCCATCATTCCTAAACCAAGACGTAGATAGTTAAACGATTCACGTTTAAGGGGTTTAGTAAGAATGTCAGCGATGTTGTCGACGGACGGCACTTTTTCGATTGAGATATGTCCTTTTTGGACATTATCACGAAGAAAGTGGTGACGTATTTCGATGTGTTTGGTACGAGAATGTTGCACCGGGTTTTTGCTAAGGTCAATCGCGCCTTTGTTGTCGCACATGATGGGAACGTCGTCGAGTCGTACGTCGTAGTCGATGAGAGCTTGTTTCATCCATAGTGCTTGTTGACATGCCTTTCCGGCGCTTACGTATTCGGCTTCGGTAGTGGATATAGCAAGAGCGGTTTGTTTCTTCGAGAACCAAGATGTTAAACAACATCCCACGAACGTACAAATACCGCTAGTGCTCTTTCGGTCCACATAATCTCCCGCATGATCAGAGTCGGCATATACTACGGTTTCTATGCCGGTCCCCTTAGGATACCATAATCCTAAGTGCGTAGTGCCTTTAATGTATCGGAAGATACGCTTAACCGCTTCAAGATGAGAGGTTTTGGGAGCCTCTTGGAAGCGGGCACAGAGGCAGACACTAAACATGATATCGGGCCTACTTGCCGTTAGGTATAATAAACTACCTATCATGCCTCGATACTTGGTACTATCTACCGACTCACACTCTTCATCTTTCATGAGTTTAGTATCGGAGGACATGGGGGTTTTCATTGGTTTAGAATCTTCTAGACCAAATTTCTTAAGCATTTCTTTAATATACTTAGATTGATTAAAGAAAATACCATCTTCCATTTGTTTAATTTGTAATCCAAGGAAGAAGTTAAGTTCACCCATCATGCTCATCTCGAATCGTCATGCTTGATTTTTTGGCAAATTCATCACACATGTCTTGACAAGTCGAACCGAATATAATGTCATCGACATATATTTGAACAATGATGAGATTTGAACTTTTCTTCTTAGTAAAAAGAGTGTTATCTACCATTCCCATTTTATATTCATGTTTAATAAGGAAAGCTTTTAATCTATCATACCAAGCTTTGGGTGCTTGTTTAAGACCATATAAAGCTTTCTTTAATTTATAAACATGATCTGGTTTTTCGAAATCAATGAATCCTGAAGGTTGTGCCACGTATACCTCCTCATTGATAAAACCGTTCAGGAATGCACTTTTTACATCCATTTGGAATAGTTTAAAGTCTAAGGCGCAAGCATAAGCTAATAATATTCTAATGGACTCAAGTCTAGCAACCGGGGCATAAGTTTCATCATAATCGATGCCCTCTTGTTGGTTTGTTGGGATATGAGATTTGATGATTACAAAACTAAATGTGCAAAATTGAATAAAGATGAAACAACAAGGACTTAATATGAAATATTAAGTTAGCTTCCTATGTAAGCTAGGTTTTCTTGTAAACCCTCTATATAAAGGGTATTAGAGGCGTCTGTTTTAGATATCCATCATAGTTAGATCTCTCCAATGAGAGTCTAATAGTTAGTTAGTATATTATTAGTTAGTTTAGCCCCAATGATAATTTGACCTTGGGGTAGTAGATTAATAGAATGTTTACTAGTAAAACCTTGTTTAACAACATTACTGTTCTTTATGATTTCCGTTGTGCTTATTAATGTTGTTTATAAAACTAATCCTGGATGGGCAAAACGATTCTCAACATGTGGTATCAAAGAGGGTTGCTCTTGATATCTAGGATTGTTCAAGGTTTTATACATGTTTTATCTTCTGGTTTTGGTATTTATAATGTTTGGCAGCAGCAGATTTTCAAAAATTTTAGGGTTCCCAACAAACCCTAAAATGATATGCTAAAAGAAGATTCGGTTCATTGATAGAAGAAGGTACATCAGCAGGTGGTTTGATTAGGATCTGATGGTACAGGTATGAACAAAACCTAATTTATCTAGGGCTTCAAAAAGATTCGCAAGAGGCTGTTGTAAGGTCTATTAGTATGAGTTTATTTAATTATGAACGCATGATGATTTTAATGTATGATCTGCTGGTACTGAAATCATGGTTGTTGTTGTTTAAATCATTGGCTATTATGATGTTCGTGTTTGGATTTGCTTATATTTACAGTAGCAACAAAGACGAATGATAGCAGGCTTTAAAAAAAACAAAGAAGTAGCAGGTTGTTGGATTTGATGACAAACAACCAGGGTTTGTTTAAAACCCTAACTCGATGCCTAGATTGTTGCTTATTACTGGTGAGAGATCTGCTTGGTTTCATTGATGATTTTGTGTTAAGTAAGTCTATTGATAGGTTAGTACTGCTCTTAAAAGTTAGTACTGCCAACATTATTTTTAGTGTTAATGTTGATATGATATCAATGATGCTTTGTGATTGTTTATGTTGCTGTTAGTGATGATGGTGTATGGGATAAGGTTGAATAAAAATCTAGCTATATGTAAATGATGGATTGATATATTTCTGGTATGAGTATATTATGGAAGATACATGATTTATGGAATAAGATCAGTTTTAGTTCCTAATTATTAGGAATTATATTATGTTTCATTGAATACTTCTTGTACCATAATATATTTGGGTTGCGTGGATTATGGAAGAGATATGTGCTTAATGACAGATTATGATTATGGATATGAGATTAGTGCTGCCACATTTATTATATTTGTGATGTTAGTTTTGGACGTGGGATGATGACACACAAATATGAATGGGCTTGAAATATAAGCGTGGGCTGCTGAATTAATTTGGGATGAATGATATTTAAATTTTAATGCTGCTCGTATTTAAAATTAATACTACTCACCCAAGGTTTGTACTGCCAGGATTAGTGACACATCAGCAATGACTCAGTAACAGATAAAGTGTCACTAATAGCATGGGAGGAAGGAGACATCAGCGTTGTGACAATTAGCAACAGTTCAGCAACAGTTTAGTGACAGCTTTCTGACAGAAAAAGCGTTGTTGATTGGTTTTTGGATGGTTTGTACCGCTAGCGTTTTTCACTTAGTACTGCTGGGTTTGATTGTTAGTACTGCCAGAGTACTTTGTACTGCTAGCTTTGTTCGACATGGGACAACAGACGCATTTGGATCTCGGATAGAACTGTTTCTAACAACAATTTATTCTTATTTATTTTATGGCTCGTTTTGGAGATTATTTGAAGATGTGATTACGAAGACAGTTGATTATCACTTATTTGATGTTGTAGTTGAGTTTCATAGATGCGTGTTCTTATCATATCTTAAAGTCGTGTTTATAGCAGGACATTGACTTTAAAGATAACTTGTTCGTGCTTACAATGGTGTGACGAAGACTTGTCAAAATCTAGCAAAGGTGTGTGATTTTTCTTATGGTGCTCAATGCTCACATTTGCTATCACTTAGTATGTGTCTCATAGAAGATGAGGTTTTTGTCAAGAGGTTTTCGGTCTCTTTATATTTCACATATTTATTTATAAGTTCGACGTCACGTGGATAGTGCAAGACATAAGACACAAGTTTGGGAGATTCTACTTCTTCATCAAATTCGTTATACTCAGTTTTCTTCATCAGTGATCACTACATAGAGCCTACAGAGTTTGAGATTCAAGAGATGGTAAACATATTGGTTTCAGGGGAAGCTTATTGATTAAATGTTTAACCATCTACATGCACCACTTGATGAGGATGTGTTTCAAGTTGATATCTACATAGAAGACCCATAATTGATATTATCAAAAAGGGGGGGGGAAGAAGACTATAAGAGATATGGTTTGCAGCTTATTATGTGTGGTGGCATGTTCAAGAAGATCTTAAGTCAAGGGGAAGCATTGAAGATTGTTTCATTACATGAAGATTGTTTTGTAATATCAAATAGGGGAAGATTGTTGGGATCTGAGATTTGATGATTAAAAACTAAATATGCAAAATTGACATAAAGATGAAACAACACGGACTTAATATGGGAAAATATTAAGTTAGCTTCCTTTGTAAGCTAGGTTTTCTTGTAAAACCCTTTATAAAGGCGTATTTAGAGAGTCTGTTCCTTATGATATCCATCATAGTGAGATCTCTCGGTTTTTCGAAATCAATGAATCCCGGAGGTTGTGCCACGTATACCTCCTCATTGATAAAACCGTTCAGGAATGCACTTTTTACATCCATTTGGAATAGTTTAAAATCTAAGGCACAAGCATAAGCTAATAATATCCTAATAGACTCAAGTCTAGCAACTGGAGCATAAGTTTCATCATAATCGATGCCCTCTTGTTGATTATAGCCTTGAGCAACTAACCTAGCCTTATTTCGAGAAACAACACCGTTCTCGTCTAACTTATTTCTAAATACCCACTTAGTTCCTATGATTGTCATATTCCTAGGTTGTGGAACTAACTCCCAAACGTCGTTAGCAACGAATTGATTTAATTCTTCTTGCATGGCGACTATCCAACTTTCATCTCCTAATGCTTCATTCACATTCTTAGGTTCTATAGTTGATATAAAACAAAAGAAGTTACTTTGGTTTTGGGCTTGTGATCTAAGAGTTCATTGGTTAAGGTTTCCTATGACATTTTCTAATTGATGGTTCATAGATTCCTTAATGTTGACGATTTCATCAATCTCTAAAGTTTCATCCACAATGTCGTTTTCTAGGTTTTTCTTTTTGGTGATCTTAATTGCTTCTTCTTCATCTAAGTCATCATCCACCAAGGGTGATGTCTTAGAGGGTGGAGGAGTTTTATCGAATGTCACGTTAAGTGATTCTTTGACTTTCCTAGTGTGTTTGTTTAGGATGATATAGGCTTTACTATTTTGAGAATAACCTAAAAAGACACCTTCGTATGACTTTTGGTCAAACTTGGTAAGGTAGTCTTTTGTGTTCAAAATGAAGCACTTGCTTCCAAACACTCTAAAATAATCTAACGTAGGTTTTCTACCTCTTAAGAGTTCATAAGGTGTTTTTCCTAGAATGACTCTAATGAGAATTCGGTTGAGAATGTATGTTGAAGTATCTACGGCGTTACACCAAAACTTTTGTGGTAACGATTGCTCATTTAACATAGTCCTACTCATCTCTTGAAGTGTCTTATTTTTCCTTTCGACCATGCCATTTGATTGAGGAGTGCATGGAGCCGAGAAGTTATGTGTAATACCGTTGGTATTACAAAACTCTCCAAATTGCACCTCATTATAATCCAAATTGCACCTCATTATCAAATTCTCTATCGTGGTCGGTTCTAATTGACACTATTGAGCAACCTAATTGGTTTTTTGATTTTTCTACTAAATATTTTGAATTGATCGAAAGCATCAGTTTTATCCTTAAGAAATCTAGTCCAAGTACACCTAGAGTATCACTACCATTAACTGGGAGTTAACAGTTTCCCTCCTAACTCTGTACGGCGGATGGACCGAAGAGTGATCCATATTGAAAAGTTCCTAAGCACTAGTCGTTAGACTACATTGCTTAGCTTTGTGACTAATCGGGTAAGCTTGTTTTGTCCAATTTTGCACGCATCACAAAAAAGTTGATCAAACTTAAGCTTAGAAAGTTTCTAACTAATTTCTTAGAGTCAACGATTGAATGGACGCATATTTATTAATCATAATCACCATGCCACAAGGTGGAATTTTCATCAATCGTAGTTAGACAAATTTAATCCTTAGGCTTATTTCCTCATTTTCCACATATAAGCCTTTCTTCCTAATACCTCTACCTATGACTTTACGCCTCTTAGTGATTTCACTATTCATGTTCATAGAAAAATTACTCAACAATTATTGTCACATATTTGTCCTATACATAGCAAATAAATTCTAAGTTATCAACATGATTTCTACATTATCTATTTATGAGAGAGTCAAAGAAATCGAACCTTTTCCCTGGTGTTAACCACGCAGCGAAGATTAACTACCAAAAATGGACATTGACCATCCATTGTATTCCTTGTTAAGTGGAAGAAGATTTTTCGGTTACCCGTCATATGTTTAGAGCATCTGCTATCCTTGATCCATTCGTCGGGCTCCAAGTCGACTCCAAGGCATATCTATTTATATAAGACAATAAATCAAACATTTGGTCCCTAATATCACATGGGTCCAAAGTTGTTAGTGCCAAACATCTCTTGCATTTGATGCAATTGGTTAGGATGTGAGAATGGAAGACACATTTCCCATGGCATGTAACTTTGACGTGTAAAGTTGTTCCAAGTTACAGGAAATTCATGAGGTTGGTTTTGTCGACCAACAGTCCATTTTTGTTATAGGTGTTTTAGGACGAGAATAATTATTAATGATCTTCAAGAGGTGGAGTTTTTGATCTAAAATTTGATTATAATATCCAAACCTAATCTGGATTTTGATAAAGCTTATAAATTTTAACTTCATTTTCACTCGCAACGGGAACATTGACATTGTATACAATTATGTGTTTTGGGTTCCTAGGACCCAAAATGGATATTTGAAATAGACACAGTTTTCTCAGATCCAAGCGTTACTAGGTGGCCGGACCCCATATTTATTTTGGGGCCGCCTGGGTCATTTAGGGGCCGCCCATATTTATGACGCATCATCCGGAATACGCCTTTTTCTGAGATTTCATCAAATTTTAAATTCCTTATTTCCATAAGATTATGCTTATCAAATGAATTAAACCTAAGAACCTAATTATCACGAAGGGTTTTTATTATCTAACATTTCATATAAGCATAGTGTACTCTTTTCAAATTTATTAATATGTAGACTTCATCTTTGAATTTTTTCAATTCCACAATTTGAAGTACTTGACACTTTTGAACAATCGAGATCAACATCCTTAATTGTTTCCCCTCGAGTGTGAAAATTTAATCTTTTAATTCTCTAAGCACATTTTCTAGACTATTTCTAGTAGCTTTTAACTTTTTGTTTTTAGTGATTATCTTTAGACTCAATTTTGCATAACTTATCATATTCTGTTGTCTAAATCTATATCTTCAATTGATGAGTTTTACTCTTCACTAAAGTAAGAGGCGCGGGGGGGGGGGGGGGGGGGGGGGGGGGGGGGGGGGGGGGGGGGGGGGGGGGGGGGGGGGGGGGGGGGGGGGGGGATTCGGAACATACCTCACTTGATGCTTGAGCTACAAGAACACATTTCATCTTTGGACATTTTCATCATCTTCTTCACCGCATATCCCTGCTCCAAGAGCCCTCCGACAAAAGCTCTTTGGTTCTTATCTCGGTGGTTTTTGGACATTCCCAAGTAAGATGATTTGTTCACCACATCTAAAGCTTATTCTTTCTTCACCTTATACCGTTCTTGTCATCACGACTTCTTTGGGAATACTCCTTTTATCGTTTTGAGGTTGTCTACGAATCTACTCTTCTATTAAAGAAGAACTTCTTAATCTCTTACCGCCAGGCGTACTCTTCGTCATTACTACCAGAGAGTGGAAACATTCTTCATACACTAGATCTTTCTAGCTCTCTTAAAGCAATAGATTTTCTTCAACTTACGCGGGGGTGCTCTGACTATTTCAGAATCTTCTTGATGATCATTTTCGTGAATCTTGATGTCCTGATTAATTCATCAAGATATAGTGACGTTAAGCGTCTTTCGCGACTTCTTCAATCGTTGTGAAATTTGCTCTCCATTTAGGACGTAGAGCTCTAAAGACACTTCCTTACGTATTTCTTACTATAATAACCTTCAACTCAAGAGCTTTAAGACTATTAATAGATAGTAATTTAATCTAGAAAAACACATCAATGATTCGTCTTCGGAAAGACGAATTGTTCATATTGTTGATCCAAAAGGCTCGATCTTATTTTATCTTGACTTGGCTAATTAACCTTGATGGGTGGAATACAAAGTTTTCCAAAAAAAAAATTGACGTTTTACACAAATAGAAAAATCTTTCATATTCTTTTCTTGGCAAAGCATGTAAATAACCATATTTGCTGTCATTATTTTTCGCAAGTCTCTTTTTTGAGGATCATCCATTTTGTCTTTTATCAAGGGATAACCTCATCTAATTTTTTTCAGAAAAATTTTCTTTGTACAATAAGGTTTAAAAATCACCATTGGTAATAGCATTTCAAAGATCTTAATCTATTGATTTAACATATGTCTCGAATCTATTTTTCAAATAAATTTAAAAAACAACACTAAATAAATCCGCCTTTCAAAGAGTGTGGTCTTTTTGCATAGATGCCCTTCTATATATTTGTCATAATCCATAGAACGATCCCAGCTTTAAAATACAATATTATACTTTAAAATCTTGAGTGACCTTGCCCAGATAACCAACGTGAAAACTAGAAGGGGGTTTAATAGTTACACACCGTTTGGTTTTTTAACGGTTTAAAAGTTATTTCAAAAATGAAATAGACATCCGAGCCTACATATGTTCAATCAAATCACAATATGAACAAAGCAATAACTACTAAACGAAAACTTAATAAACAATAATAATAAAGTAAAAAAAGAAAGGAAAGAAAACAACCAAAACCAAGACACCGAGATTTTAATAGGGTTCAGGCTACAAGCACCTCTTCGCCCTACTCCACTCCCCGAGTATCCGACTCGATATTTCACTATGTCAACAAGCTCCCTTTAGGCGGAGAAAACCGTTTACACGTCGCTTATGTTATTTTCCGACACTAAGCTAAATGTCGAGTCCTAATCTTAGCTAGAACCAATCTACCACTTCACAAGATATACACACTCACAAGATCTACACTATCGGATCTACACAATATCCAAATCACACAAATACACAAGATAAATACAATAGAGATTTGGTACTTAGAAGAAAGGAGGATATCACTAATTAACACTTCATTTCTTGACGAATACGAGTGTTCTTCTCTTCTTGCATTTTGAATAGATAAATAGAAAGAAGGAGAGATTAGATCACTGAAACAAGATCTATGTATGTTAAGTGATCAAGAGTTTTAGTAAAGAGAAAGAAGTTTAGAGAGAGAAAGAAAAAGATTGGAAAATTTCGTGCAAAAAAGAATGTTTTTCTGCTGGGAATGAAGCAGTATTTATAGGCAAGGGAATCCCAACGGCTATCTGGGAGCAGGTCCCGGCGGTCCCCTTGTGTTAAAGGGGGCCGCCAGACCTATAAGGGGGCCGCCACTAGACTCCGCTCCTATTTTTGTCTTTTTGTGGGGAAGTGAAGTATCTGTGTTAAGAAGCTTCCGTTTGAGGGAAAATTTAAATCTTCAAAATCTTTTAAGTTTTTAATAAAACTTTTTATTTTAATTAGTAAATATTTTTGTAAAAGTGTATTTTTGAGAACATATTATTTGTAGAATTAAAAGTGAGTGATTAAGAGAAAAATATATTTTGATCACTAATCATGCATTAATATATTTTGTTTGTCCAAAACATTAAGCATCACTAATCTTAGAAATGAAAATATTACATTTAAAAATTTTGTAAATGTTTATTTTAAGGTAAACGATTTTACAATTTTTGTTATATATCAAAACCGTTGAGAAGGTCAAAAAAATATAAATAACCTTTTTAGGCATTTATTTTATTAACCAGTCTTGTTGTTCAAGCACCCCGACTGAAATATGCTTAGGATTAAACTTGGAATCCGATGAGTGGATAAAGATAGTGATGCTCAAAACACATGACCGTTAATCTACAAGTTTTTTTTCTTCTACAAAGCGTACAACGGAAAAACGTAATTTTTGGGAGCAACTAGTCGGGCGGTAAAATCATAGGCAAACGGTACGATTCTCAAGACTCCCTTAATAATTGAAAATTTTGAGCACCATTAGATAACTTGAACATATAACTTGCTTAGTGTAGGCAAATATGTGATAATATAAAGCAAGTAATATTTTACCGAAACATGATAGCGAAATTATCAAAGAACGAAATGTTATAGTAAAAGGAATTTAGTGAATGATGAATTTAATGTAAAGAAATAGTAAATAAACCGAAGACAAAATATGGCCATGCAACATAGACAGAAAAACTTCTACACTAAGGCATAGGAATTAGTTCACGCTAATCAATGCAACTAATTCAATCATTAGCAAACTAAAGAATTAGTTTTAAATCTACACCAAACTTAAATAACGACCGACATTTTTGTGATGCTTGCAAAATTGGAAAGCTCAAGCTCATGCAAGTCACAGCTAACATTATACTTTCAACAACTATATGATAGAACTACTTCACAAGGATGTTTGTTTTTGCCCTTCTGCCATAATAATAACGAAGGCTATGGAGAGAATCGTTATACCTAGTAATCGTAGATGACTATTTCGATTCACATGGACTGCGATTTTTTAGCAACCAAAACCAAAGCCTCGAAAATTTTGAAATATTTAGCAAAATAATCCAAAAGCAAATTAGGAAGTTCCATTATATCAATGTAAGAACGGATCATGGTCGGGAATTTGATAATTAATTTTTTTTTAACAAAATTCAAAAAACAATTGTGATTAAATAGGACAATCTCACAATTTTCCGCTCCATCGTACCTCCCACATACAAATTGGGTAGTAGAAAGAAAACATCGCACTCATACAAGATATGAGTAAGAACCACGTTAAATGAACAAATCCATATCCCCAAAATTTTGGTGTAATGCGGTCCGAACACGTCAACCTAAATAATTAATAGAGTCTTTTCCATAGACTTATTTTTGAGAAAAACACCATATAGCGAGTTTGTCTTAATACAGGTAGTAAACCCAACCTTAACTATTTAAGAGTAATCGAAGTAAATGGCTTTATTCTTAATATACAAAAGATTACCTCACCAAGTTTGACCCAAATCGTACGAAGTGTTTCCTATATATTCGCAAAATAGTAAATCTTACATAATACTTAACAAAACAAATAATGAAAGTTGGAAAGAGTCATTGATTGAAACTTCGATGAAACTCCTCCCCCGCCTAAAACATCACATTGAAGAACGATGAGAATAGTCGAAGAAGAAGCTATTGAGGTTAATCTAAACAAAACCCTAGGCGATGATCTGAATACATTTCCATTAGAAAATAATCAAATTGTAAATATTAAAGAATCTAAAACTCATCCCCTAGAAAACGTTATGTAATCTAAATCAAAGAACTCCTAAGTCGCAAGCTCAATAACAAAAGAAATCTCTTTTGGCTTTAATATCAACAATATAACCTAAAAATATAAAGTGAGGCATTAAAAGATGAAAATGTGGGTAACTTGCCAATGCAAGAGGAATAAACCAATTAAAACTAATGATGTATTGGGAACTTAGTCCCAAATCCCATGGAATATTAGCATAATAAAGTAACAAATGGTATAAGAAATAAACTCGATGAAAATGGGCATCGTAACTAGAAACAAAGCCAGGTTAGATTCTTCCCAGTCTTATAATCAACAAGAAGGAATTGATTATGACGAAACATATGCACCCGTAGCTAGACTAGAGTCCATAAGAATACTTTTAGCTTATGCTTGCGCACTTAGACTTTAAGTTATACCAAATGATGTGAAGAGTGCATTCCTTAACGTTTATCAATGAGGAGGGTTTACGTGGCACCAAACCTACCAGGGATTCATTGACTTCGAAAAACCTAATTATGTCTATAGACTTAAGAAAGCTCTTTATGGTCTAAAACAAGCCCCAAAAGCTTGGTACGGTCGATTAAAAGCCTTTCTTATTAAACATGATTACTCCATGGGATTGGTAGATAACACACTCTTTACTAAAAAGAAAGACTCCAACCTCATTATTGTCCAAATATATGTTGATGACATTATAATTCGGTGTTCACTTTTCAAGAAATGTGTGATGACTTTGCGAAGATCATGCATGATGAGTTTGAAATGATATGAAGTGGGAACTAAATTTTTTCTTAGATTACAAATAAAAAATTAGATGATGCGATATTTTTTAATTCAATCAAAAATAATTAAAGGAAATACTTAAGAAATTGGACAAGAATGACCTAATACCAATAAAAACCTCCTATGTCTACGAAAACCAAACTCATTGAGAGACGAATTAAGGTGAGTCCTTTAGATAATACCAAAAAGAAAAGCATGAATATGTAGTTTATTATACTTAAACGGCAAGTAGACCCGATATCAAGATAGGAGTGTTAGTCCTTTGTGCACGCTTTCAAGAGGATCCCAAAACCTCTCACCTTGAAGCGGTTAAACGTATCTTCCGATACGTTAAAGGCACTACGCACTTAGGATTATGGTATCCTAAGGGGTCCGGCATAGAAACCATAGTATATGCGGACTCTGATCATGCGGGAGATTATGTGGACCGAAAAAGCACTAGTGGTATTTGCACGTTTATGGGATGTTGTTTAACATCTTGGTTTTCGAAGAAGCAAACCGCTCTTGCTATTTCCACTACCGAAGCCGAATATGTAAGCGCCGGAAAGGCATGTCAACAAGCACTATGGATGAAACAAGCTCTCGTAGATTATGGCATTAGGTTAGATGACATTCCTATAATGTGTGATAACAAAGGGGCTATAGACTTAAGTAAAAATCCCGTACAACACTCTCGTACAAAACACATTGAGATTCGTCACCATTTCCTTCGTGACAATGTTCAAAAAGGGAATATTTCCATAGAAAAGGTTTCATCGGAAGATAACATTGCCGATATTCTAACTAAACCCCTTAAACGTGAGCCTTTTAATTACTTACGTCTAGGTCTAGGAATGATCGAACAAATTGATTAAGTACTTATTAAGTATTTTCATCCCTATAAATGTTAATAAGAACTTAAAAGAGAACATGAACAATGAACTGCAATCAAAACTGAAATGCCAAAATCGAAAAATTAGGAAAAATAATTCACCAGATGGGCGGCCCCCTTAATTCTTAACGGGCGGTCCCCTTAATGATAAGGGGGCGAGCATGTATTTATGGGGACTGGCCATCTAATAGTTTGTAAAAAGTTTTTATTTTCCTTCTGAGTCTAGGATTCTATTTTGCACAAAATCAAAGATTGGGAATTTCTCAAAAAGATAACCTTTATACAAAATTACGTATTGGTAATCTTGGTTTTGCAAGCTTTAAGCTTCTCAATATAATATATGTATATACAAGTCCCAATCTATTTTCCCAAAATCCTTCTCACGACTAGGATTACATGAAAAATCTATTTTCATACATAGTTGATATATGCTAAAAACATTTTTTTTAAATCATGCATAATGATCTCACACTTGTTGTCAAAATATATAATCTAATATATATATTTTTTATATATATATATATATTTTGACACTTTTGATTGAGCAAAATTAAATCAAGGAGCACTTGGATTATTTCTTAGGTTTTCTTATCTTAGAGTCGAAATAATCGCTACTCCACATTTGTCGCATATAGGCACACACTAGGTTTATAAATACAAACACAACTCTCATTTAAATGTGTTTACAACATACTTCTCTTGTTTAAGAAGTCTTAAGAGCATTACAACTAATAGGAGTACTAAAACTATTTGTTTAATATGGTTTCTATTGAATATTTTTATCTTCTTGCATGCTTGTCTACATGTTCTTACTTGCTAAATGCCTTTAGTCTTGATTATGTTTAAAACAAAATTAGGACTTTGTTTGCCTATTTTCTTGCTTGTTAAATATTGTAGTCTTAGTTGCCATAAAAATTAGGACTTGCTGCAAAATGGCCACAAAATAGTCCACCCTTTTACCATTTCCTGAAAGAAAATAAAAACCTAGAAATTCTGGACACTACCAGGTGGCGGCCCCCTTATCTCAAAGGGGCGGTCCCTTTAAAATTAAAGGGGTCGGCCATATAATTAAGGGGACCAGTCACCTGAAGCATAACTTTTACTGGTTATTTTTTGCTTTTTGACCTTCTTTCACCTAGACCCAGCTATAATTTCTTAGAATTCACCAACATTCTTTGGAGTGATTTTCTAACAATGTCCATCCATTCATAACTACATCATCTTCCTAGTATAAATCAACCTTCTTCCTCAAACACAATCACCACATTCATCTGTCTCTCCAATGTCTCCCCCTCACAAACATTCACTCCAAAAATTCAAAGGTTGCCAAATGTTCGTAAGACCCATATGGAGAAAGAAGTTAAACCATTGTAACTCTTCTAATGAGGTTAATGTTAACTTACCAAGGCCAAAACTCAAACCACAATCTCCTCTCAATGAACCATCACAAGAAAACCTTCCTACTACTCATTTAAACCATGTTTCACTACAATCTCACTCACCTCCACTTAGTGATTCTTGTGACACTAATGTTGGACAAGCTTCCATTCCACCACAAAGCATCAATCAAACTCAACTCACACAACCCCCATTCCCTTACTTACTCATCAATCCACATGTTGCTAATGCGCTTCATCCTCAAACTTCACCCTCACCTCAAGGTGACAACCAAACTCAACCTCCACTTCCTCCATCTCTAAGTAGAGAAATGCTCATGAATGACATTAATCAACTTCAAAACCTATCAAACCTCCTAAAATGCACCTCTTACAACGTAACACTCCCTTATCACCTTACTCTCCAAACTTACCTCACACCCTCAACTTGGATCAAGTTGAACAACATGTTGGTTATTGTCCTTGTTTCATATTTATCCAAAAACAATTCCTAACCTTGAGTGAAGATATCAATTGGATTGAATTTCTTCTTACTCGTCCACAACCACCACCTCAAATCCAACGTGACTATCCTCCAACAACCACCTCCGCTCCAAACTCTCCACCAACAACCAACTAAGCATGATACATGCCGACTTTTTCTCGCTTTCAAATAAATGACCAACCCTCTCCTTTTGCAAGCAAGTCCAATAGTTTCCTATGGCAATCTAGGAATATTAGGACCTTTGTAGTTTAAATTTTATGTATGTTGTCTTAATATGCTTTAAGCATATTATTTGATGTATGCATGATTGTGTTTTATACACAACTTCTATGTTTAATGAATGATCTTTGGTATTATGCTTTAAAGTGTAACTATTTTTTTTGGTTGATATCTTGCATTTTTCCTTTCTTTGCTATATGTTAGAAACATTGGTGTTGTTCCTCTAACTTGTTTTTGTAGCAAAGTTACCATAGCTCGATTCCTTGGTGCCCTCGAACGAG
Organism: Tanacetum coccineum; assembly: GCA_026074375.1. NCBI lineage: Eukaryota > Viridiplantae > Streptophyta > Magnoliopsida > Asterales > Asteraceae > Tanacetum > Tanacetum coccineum. Next base: position 30,186 of record BQNB010031910.1, on the reverse strand, counting down.
GGGGAGTACACATCAAGGGGGAGCATTTATTCCGTCGGTTTACTAACATTCATCGACGAAGCCTTTTTGATTCTACAAAAAGGGGGAGAAATGGAAATAAAACTCACTAAATACTTGTTTAAAAATAATTTTACATTTAATGAGTTTAAATTTTGTAATCATCAAAAAGGGGGAGATTGTTGATAGAAATAATGCCTAAAAACATTATTAATATTTTTCGACCTCTCTACGTTTTGATAATCACAAAATGTAAAAACGATTAATGAAAAATTATTCGTAAACAAATAATTAGTAGTAAATTTTTATTTCGAAAATTTAATCACTTAAAGGTATGAATAAATAAATGCTTAATGCATTTTATGATCAAATGAATTTTTATTTAACCTCATATTTTTTATAAAAATGTCACAAATATTTTTATAACTTTTACAAAACATTTTTAGATTTAAAAGAAATGTTTTATTCAAAATAAATATTTTGAATTCAAATTTTCTACCTAAAAACGGCTAGAAATGTTCCAGAAAACACCTCCCCCAGAAAAGACAAAAAAGGGAGCGTCTGGGCTGGGCGGCCCCCTTAATTATAAGGGCGGTCCCCTTAATTATTAAGGGGACCGACACCCTAATTAAGGGGACCGCCCAGACAAAAAGGCAACTCAGTTTGCCTATAAATACTAGACTATTCCCCACTGATTTTCTCATCTTTTGCACACACTTTCTTTCTGTCCCAAATCAGTTTATACATCTCACACATATTCTAAAAACCTTTGATCATGTAATCATAAGCATTTGTTTCCAAGTGATTCAAGCTTATTCCTCCAAGTGCAAGAGAAGAACTCTCGTTATCATCAAGATACGAAGTTATGTAGTTTAGTTAGTGCATTCGTGACATGTCTTACATTCACAATGTATAGATCGAGTCCATGTATTCCAAACTTGTGTAATAGTTAGATCATGGTGATCATGGTGTGTATAGTTGTTAGATCGTGGTGATCATAGGAAGTATAGTTAGATCGGGGTGATCTTAGTAAGTAGTGTTAGATTGGTGTGATCGTAGTAGTGTCTAGGTGAAGTAAAGTTGTGAATCGTAGTGAAGAAGTTGTGAATCGTAGTGAAGAAGTAGTGAAGTGAAGTTGTGAAGTGAAGTGAAGTCGTGAAGTGAAGTGAAGTTGTGTGGTGAAGAGAAGTTGTGAATTGTTGTGAAGTAGTGTGGTTAGTTGTGATAGATTGGTTCTAGCTAGGATTAGAACTCGACATTTGGCTTAGTGTCGGAAATCGGTGTAAGCTTAGTTGTGTTTGGTTTTCTCCGCCTAAAGGGAGCTTGTTGACTAGTGAAGTAACTCTCGAGTTGGGTACTCGGGGAGTGGAGTAGGGCGAAGAGGTGCTTCGTGACCGAACCACTATAAATCATCGCGTCCGGTTTGCATTTCCTTTTACCTTTCGCTTTACATTTTTATTTACGCTATCGCTTTACATTTATACTTGCATCATATCTATATGTGTGTGAATGGTTGCTTATATTGTTTGGATGATAATTGTGCCATAGATATAAGTTAATATTATGATTATGCTATAGTGAATATAAATGTTGTATACACACTTTTCACATTGCGTCTAACTTGATCGGCAATTTGATACGAAACATTTTAAATTTTTAAATGGAAATGTATTCACCCCCCCCCCTCTATGATTTCCACAGTTTTGGGTGTGTCTTGGCTCACTCTAATGACTTGAACCATCCCCTTTATGGTCGTTGTGGTTTGAACGGTTTGAGCAAGGGGGGGTCATGACTTGTTTGCTAGCCAAAATAATTAAATAAAATGCTTCCATAGTGGTTAGTGGAGTTGTGGTCCTCCCATGGTGCATGAAGACAAAGGTGGTGTAAGAAGTCACAAGTGCATGCATGGGGAAAACTACAAGGATGTCACCATCTTGCATGTGATGTAGTTGAAATTCAAAATAAAGGTAAAAGATGCTTCATGGATTAATTTAGTGTGTGTATGTGCGTGCATTTGAAGTAAGGGGGGAACACACAAATTTTTTGACTTACAATCACGAGACGTGCGGTAACTAGGGTTTACATGCAAATGTGGTAAGTTTTCAAGGTTTCGTTTGACGTAAAACGCTAAAAACGCAAACGCACATGAAAAACGTAAAAATTGCAAACGCAAGCATACGTAAACTATGTAACACTGATAAATGATTAAATCACGAATAATACGAGTGGATTAAACCCAGTCCGGCGTCAGAACGCTTCCGATAACGATTTTCAGTTTTACGCGGGACAACTTCCCGAAAAATTGCCAGATTCAAACATAACGTATAAAAGTCAAAAGTAATGATCGAAAAAGTTTAAAATAATGACCTAAAATTTACGGGGTGTCACAATTAGGACAATAAATAGCTTTAATAATAGATTGCCAAAACCCAGATTGAGAGTTTAAGAACCGCCAAATCCATTTGAACAACAATGCATGATTAAGAGCAAATAAACTACTAACCCCTAACCCTCCATATTGTTTTTCAGCCATTACTATTTTCCAAGACACCGCTCTCCCAACTCAGCCCTCAAGAGAAAAGAATTTCTCAATATTTCAATATGCTTTAAAACCTCTTCTGGAACCGTGTATAACGACATGAAGTACGTCAGAATAGCACAAAGGATCGACTTGATAAGCGTTAGTCTCCCTCCCACAGAAAGTGTTTTAGCTTTCCACTTTGATAGTTTTGAACTAACCTTTAGAATTACCTCCTTCCAAGAGATTATACGCGACATATTAAAACCAATTTTCACCCCTAGATACGTAAAAGGAAATTTGTTAGCTACACATCCAAAACACTCAGCCATAATTTGCACAGATGAAAACCGAACTCCCAAGCCAAACAAGCTGCTCTTATGGTCGTTAATCCTCAACCCAGAAGCAAGGAAAAAAAAGTGTAACATCATAACAAGAGCATTCATATTTTCTCTAGACCACTTTCCAAGAAACA
>BQNB010031910.1:0-25473 GCA_026074375.1 Tanacetum coccineum | reverse complement strand
GAATGGGTCAAGGCGGGTATAGTCCATCCGGTGAAGTACCCCACGTATATTTCCAACCCCGTGCTAGTAAAAAGGGGGATGGAACTTGGAGGATGTGCATTGACTTCAAAAACCTAAACTCAACTTGTCCGAAAGATTATTACCCACTCCCAAACATAGACTGCAAGGTAGAAGCCGTAATGGGATTCAAATACAAGTGCTTCCTGGACGCCTACAGGGGCTACCACCAAATTCAGATGGTCGAGGAGGATGAAGAAAAAATGGCATTTTACACGGATCAGGGGACGTACTGCTATACCAAAATGCCATTCGGATTGAAAAATGCAGGCGCTAAGTACCAAAGGTTAGTAGAATCGACCTTCCAGTCTCAAATAGGAAGAAACCTAGAGGCGTATGTAGACGACATGGTAATCAAGAGCAGGGACGAGAAAATGTTGTTGGCCGACATAACGGAAACCTTTGATAATCTAAAAAGAATTAACATGAAGTTAAATCTAAAGAAATGTTCATTCGGAGTGGAAGAAGGAAAGTTTCTAGGTTATATGGTAACGTCAGAAGGAATTAGAGCTAATCCTAAGAAGACAAGGGCTCTGGTAGACCTCCAGTCTCCACGAACATTGAAAGAAATGCAAAGCCTGAACGGAAAACTAGCATCTCTCAGTCGTTTCCTTGCTAAATCTGCGGAAATATCACTATCATTTCTTAACACTCTAAAGAACATAACCAAGGAAAACAAGCATGAATACCGATGGATGCAAGAGGCAGAATAGGCCTTTCAGCAGATGAAGAGGCTTATCACAGAGCTACCATCATTGACGCCACCTCTGGAAAAGGAAACCCTTTATGCTTACTTGGCAGTGTCGACAGAGGCCATTAGCATTGTTCTCTTGACCGACAGGAAAGGAAGGCAATGCCCTGTTCAATATGTGAGCAGGACGCTAAACGAGGCAGAAATAAATTACGCTCCCATGGAGAAGTTGGCACTTTCTTTGGTCCACATGACGCGAAGATTGAGAAGGTACTTCGAAGCTCATCTGGTAAAGGTCATCACCGATCAACCAATTAAAAGCATCCTCAACAACACCGAGACGTCAAGAAAATTGGCAAAATATGCAGTTGAGCTGGGGGCATACAACATTAAGTTTATACCTCGTAACGCTGTAAAAGGACAAGTTCTGGCGGATTTCCTTTCAGACTCTCCGGAAGGAACAAAATAGGATTTATACTTTCGGATGCCGGAGATACCCGTGGAAAAAGATGATACCAAAAGTTGGACCTTATTTACTGACGGAGCGTCCAGTCTGAAAGGGTCAGGAGCAGGCCTGGTTTTGACAGGGCCCAACGGCATTGAGTATACTTATGCTCTTCGCCTTACCTTCCCAAGTACCAACAACGAGGCTAAGTACGAGGCTCTCCTAGCCGGATTGAGGATAGCTCGGCAAATGAACATATCAAACATAGAGGCTAAGGTGGATTCCAAGCTTGTGGCAAGTCAGATCAACGGAAGTTACGAAGCCAGCAAGGACAACATGATAAAATATTTGGCAAAGGAAAAGGAGTATGCCTCCAGATTCAAGTCATTCCCGATCGAAAACATTCCCAGAAACATGAATCAGAAGGAAGATGTTTTAAGCAGACTTGCATCCGTAGCTTTCAATTACTTGACGAAGGAAGTATTAGTAGAAGTGTTGAACAAAAGATCCACAGAAAGTCATGAGGTCCATACCATAGTCGAAGAAGAAGGGGACAATTGGATGACTCCCATCATACAATGTTTGAAGGAAGGAATATGGCCGAAGGACAAAAATAAAGCGCGGTGTCTAAGAGCTAAGATCAGCCAATATACGGTAGAATCCAGGGTCCTCTTCAAAAAGGGTTACCTAGTGCCAATGCTGAGGTGCGTGGGTCCCCTACAGGCCAATTATGTCATTCGAGAGATCCACATAGGATCTTGTGGCATGCATATTGGTCCCCGCGTGGTAGTAAGAAAGGCGATTAGGCAAGGGTACTACTGACCAACCATGCCCGAGGATGCCAAGAAGGAAATAGGAAAATGTAACCTGTGTCAAATACACGCTCCGGTTTCGAGGCTACCGAAAACTCTCATGACGCCCATCATGGCCCCTTGGCCGTTCTATCAGTGGGGCATGGACATCTTAGGACTGTTATCACCAGCAAGAGGAGGAGCAAAATTTGTAATCGTGGCGATAGACTACTTCACTAAGTGGGTAGAGGCCAAGCCGTTGGTAAAAATAACTGCTAAAGAGGTAAACATTTCGTCATGGACAATATAATTTGCAGGTTTGGACTCCCCAGGATCATCGTCACTGACAATGGGGCACAGTTAGTAAATGACCCATTCAAAAGATGGTGCGGAAGATTTTAAATTCAGCAAATGAACACGGCGGTTGCCCATCCCCAGGCTAACGGTTTGGTAGAAAGAGCCAATAGGAGTCTGATGGAAGGTATTAAAACCCGCCTCGGAAGGGAGAAGGCCGGATGGGTCGATGAATTTCCAAACGTTCTTTGGGCACATCAAACTTCAATCAAACAAAGCAATGGAGAAACCCCGTTTAGCCTTACTTATGGCAGTGAGGCAGTCATTGCCGCAGAGATAGGCATCCCCACTTATCGAACATTGATGATTCGGGAAGATTACAATGAGGAGTAGATGCGATTGAATCTCGACCTACTACAAGAAATAAGAGAAGCAGCTGCTATAAGAGAAGCAAAGTACAAGACGAAAATGGAACAATACTACAACAAGAAGGTTCGCCCGGCGGGCTTTAGTCCAGGAGAGTTTATATATAGAAGAAATGAAGCAAGCAGGGTGGAAGACCAGGGCAAGTTAGGACCAAAGTGGGAGGGGCCATATAGAGTCATCGAAGCATATGAAAATGGCTCCTACAAGCTACAAACATTGGAAGACAAGAAGGTTCCTCGAACTTGGCATGCTATTAACCTTCAAAAATGCTACATGTAGAATCTGTTTTAATTACAAGAATTGTACGAGCTATGACTTTTGTTGAAATGAATGACAATGTGTTGGAAACACGAAAAGTGTCGGTCACTTCCAAAGTTGTAACAATTCTTAGCTCGTAGTTAGTATAAGGATTAGATTAGTAATCTAGTCCGGCCCAAGGCCCATGGGTGGCCCAACTCCAGCCCATGGGCCGGCCATGGTAGTATAAATACACCCTCTCCTAGTCTTGGAGAGGGTTGGTTGTTCATTGTTAGTTCATTCATTTGTTTTCCACACACATTCCATAATACATTCATCCATTTTCCACCAAGTTTCTCTCTAACAATCCAACCCACACCTCACTTATTGTTCTTGGTTGATTCATTAGATTTCTAGTATTCTTCAATTGGTATCAAGAGCCATGGAGTGGTGTGTTTAGATTTTTATGTTTGATTAGTGTTCAAAACCTTTACAAAGATCAAATTAGTGTTAAAATTTTTTTGGCTTAAAAACCTTAAAGTTTTCATTTTTATTGTTCCTATAGGGTTAGTAATACTAGTTGTACACGAATTTTTTGCTAAAAATCATTAAAAATTGTGTTTTTTTGAGTTTTGAAAATTTGGGTTTCGTAATAGTTAGATTCGAACTAGTGGACCGAACAAGGGAATCGAACTAGAGGACCGAACGAGATCATCGAACGAGCGGCTTTTAGTTTTGATCGAACGAGCAACTTTTAGTTTTGATCGAACGAGCGGATTCTTAGTTTTGATCGAACGAGCAACTTTTAGTTTTGATCGAACGAGCAGCTTCTAGTTTTGATCGAACGAGCGACTTTTAGTTTTGATCGAACGAGCAGCTTCTAGTTTTGATCGAACGAGCGACTTTTAGTTTTGATCGAACGAGCGACTTCTAGGTTGATCGAACTAGCGACTTCTAGGTTGGATCGAACCAGCGGTTCGAACGAAGGATCGAACTAGCCGTTCGAACGAGAGGATCGAACTAGCCGTTCGAACTAGAGGATCGAACTAGCCGTTCGAACGAGCGGACCGAACGAGCGAAAATTTTGTTTGGATCGAACGAGCGGAATCGAACGAGCGGTTCGAACGAGAGGATCGAACGAGCGGTTCGAACGAGAAATTTTTTTGGACCGAACGAAATCTTTTGATATCACAATGACGTCTTTTGCTGATAAATCACTTCTTTCTGGAGGAGACAACAAACCACCGATGCTTAAAAAACACTTGTATGATTCATGGAAAAGCTAAATAAGCTTTATATGATGAATAGACCACAGATGGAAGAAATGATTACTTGCATCTTTTGAAAAGGACCACTTGTTTGCCTATCAACACTGAGGACTGGAGTAACAAGGCTAAAGGAATATGTTGAGCTAACTCTAGCTGAAGCCATTCAAGCAGATTGCGATATCAAAGCTATAAACATCATTCTCTAAGGCCTACCAACTGAAATCTATGCTCTTTTGAGTCAACATCGTGTGGCAAAAGATCTTTGGGAGAAGATTAAACTGTTGATGCAAGGAACTTCATTAACCAAACAAGAACGTGAGGTTCAAGCTGTGATGATGAATATGATAAGTTCACATTACAAGAAAGGAGAGACGTTGCATTGTACTGGACTACTTGAGGTTCACTTTGTTTACCAATGATATGAACATTACAAGATGCCTTGGAGGCAGTTTCAAGTGAACACCAAGTTCTTAAACACTCTTACTTGATGAATGACAAATGTTGTTACTGATGTTTGTAAACTGGTCAAAGACGTTGCACACTACCAATGTTGACAACTACATGCTCATCTTCAACAACAATGAGACAATGCAATTGAAGTTCTTTTGATGCATGATCGCAACCCTGAACTCTTGCTATTAGTTGCATCTCATCGAGTTAACTCAGCCAGCTTATCAATCTCATTGACATACTCATCACAGTCTCTAATCTCAACATCACGTTTCCCATATCATCTCACAATTTGTTTACAACCTTATCAACATCAACAAAACTCAACCAATTAATCAACACCTCTTTCAATTACTTAACCAACAAATGAGTATCAATCCACCGTTCGACGCACAACGTTTATTCTCAACAACCATCAATCGCCACAATTGGAATATGCCCATAACCTAGTCAGCACCAACAACCTAGTTTTCCAACCAGAACTCCAGTCTAGTTTGTTCCAGGGTTCCAAGGGGGATGATCCAATTGACGCAATTAATCACATGATGTCATTCTTAACTGCTGTTGTCACATCCCGGTATCCTACTACGAACAATCAGCTAAGGACTTCGTCAAACCCTCGTCAACAAGCCACCATCTATGATGGAAAAGTGACTGTGCAACCGGTTCAGGGGAGACAAACTACTTATGCTGCTGGAACAACAAGAAAATTCACACCTGGTGCAAGTGGTAGCAACACGGGGAAACAGAGAACTGTTATTTGTTACAATTGCAAAGGGGAGGGTCATATTGCCAAGCAATGCACTAAGCCCAAGAGGAAAAGGGATGACACATGGTTTAACGATAAAGTGTTGTTGGTTCAAGCTCAAGCCAGTGGTCAAGCTTTAACAGAGGATGAAATAGCATTTTTGGCAGATCCAGGACTTCCTGATAATCAAACCTCTCAGACAGTCATTACCCACAATGCTGCTTATCAAGCCGATGATCTGGATGCATATGACTCTGATTGTGATGAACTCAATTCAGCCAAGATTGCTCTCATGGCCAATCTCTCAAGGAATGGCTCAGATGCACTCACTGAGGTACACAATCAAGATAATCTGAACTATGACTTATTCAATCAAAGTGAGCAGATTATGACGTCTTCTGAACAGTCTAATGATGTGAGTCAGTCAGAAACTGACATAATCAGTGATAGCAATATCATTCCTTTATTCCTCCCAGTAATCTGAGTGAAACAACACAACAGGAAACTGTTCAGAATTCTAACTCTTCTGCTCAACAAGATGTCCTGATATTGTCTATGTTTGATCAAATAACTACCCAAGTGACGCATTGCAACACTGTTAATAAAGCTTTGACTACCGAGCTTGACAGATATAAAGAAGAGATTAAAGATTTGAAAGAGAAACAAAATGTTGAAAACAGTTTTTCAGGATCAAATGAACAGTTTGCCGAGATTGTACATCTTAAGAAAAATCTTTTCGAACAAGTGCAAGAAAAGGATTGTTATAATTGAAAACAGTTCTGAAACTCACAAATAAGTTGAAATAGATAAGAACAGAAATATTGAAAGAGAAATTAAATTTAGAAAAGAAAATTAAGCAACTTAACAACATCATTTTCAAAAGAGTCAATCTGTCGCAAACTGTTCATATGATGACTAAATCCAAAATTTGTTATGATCATTCCTCGAAACAAGCTATCGGTTTTGAAAAACCTTTCTGTCTGAAGAAAGCTCGGGAGTCAAAGCCAAAGCTGTATGACGGGAATACCATTCTCAAAATGGATCCTATTGTGGTTCCTGATTCTGATGAAACAATAGAGCTAAGTGAAAAGAGTCGTTCAAAAATGCTTTTGAAAGAACAAGATCCCATTGTTGAAGAAACAATAAAGTATGAACACAAAACCGATCAATTATGCGATACTTAAAAACGAATACTACAAACATTTAATACGGTGAGGGGCGAAACTGATTTTGAGATAATTAGTTAGTCGGATCGAATGCGCGTGTATCGATTGGTGAAAACTAGCTGTTTCGTGGTGTCCGCGCGATGCGTGCGGTTCTTGTGCACTCTTTCCGCATTCTCGGAATTGTCAATCGCTGTGTGATAGATAATACTCACGCATGGTCAGCTTTACGGGGGGAGAGGAGGGGGTGGGTGAGAGGGCCAAAAGAACTACCTACAGTAAGTATGGTGAATATACTTTAAAGAGCTTAAAACGCTTTCTACTGCTTTGATCAGGTTATCAAAAAAGAACCACTGCCATACTATCACTAGGGTACGTGGGGTTTGAACATACAAGGCTTGTTTTTCGAGATAAATCATTCCGTCTAAAAAAAATTTAAAAGATATCTTCAATAACTTTCCAACCGATAACTTTGGTTGTAAAATAGAACTTGCTGATGACCAAAAAGTCTATTTTACAAATGGAACAGGCTGTCGAACAACATCGCTTAGGAGTCCCAGAACTTCGAAATTAAAATGAATCAAGTTTTTTGATTGAAAAATGAACGACTCAAGGCACAAGCCATGAAAGGAAATTGTAATGACTGTTGTGAATTTATCTGTGAATGCAAATGGTGAAAATGTGGACTAATGTCAAAAGTGTCCTCGAAACTTGAGACTGAGCATGTCCAGAAAAAGATTTTGTTGGATAAAGAAAACTACGATAATTCTTTGCAAAGGTTTTACAAACTCTTAAAAAACATTTCATCCTTTGGAACCGATTCACAACTAATCAAAGAAATTTTCAAGAAGAAAATAGTGTTTTATTAAATCTAAATGCCGCCGAGTTTTACACGTTGTTCAAATAAGTGAATTGAAAGTCAGTCTCAAGCGCAAAGACACAGTAATTGTCAAGTTGAAGAGCAAATTAAGTCCTTAAAAGGAAATGTAGAGGATAGTTTAGTTAAAATGGACATGGATGAAATAGAGACACTTAACATAGAATTGGAACATAGAGTGACAAAACTTGTTACTGAGAATGAGCATTTAAAACAGACTATAAAACAGACTTATGGACGCGATGAAACCAATAACGTGTTCAACTAAAAAGAACAATGTGAATGCGTTAATCCAAGCAAGTCAATATAAAGTCTGGGGAATATCTGATTTAAATGCAAAACTTCAGGAACAAGGATGGTCATAGCAGCCTTAAAAAAAGAGATAAGGAAACTTAAGGAAAAGCGAAAGAAACAAGAGATAGTGACCCACTTTGTTGATCCAATACGTATCTAAGGACAACATGGAACCAACACACCAAATAGTTGAACAAAATGACTGCTCACTCCTACATATATAAGCATACCCAGGAAAGACGCTTTGTCCTTAGGGTATATCGAACATGTTAAAATCAAATTATCCTCAAGATCCACTTTAGAAGTCGCATTTAGGTATGCCAAAGTCATTCAGGATTTGCTTTCACACATAAGTGGATCATGCCCTACATCAACAATTTGTGGTCCTCAATTAATTGAGGTCATACCAAGGAAAAAGACAAGCAGTAGGTTTCCGAATCACTCATATCACAAAGAAAACACAAAACCAGTCTACGACTTCAAACATAGTATCAACAAGCTATTTGCATTCTAACAGGAGTAAGACGTTCTACTATGGCTAGCGGATCACAGCCTCAGGCAATACCAATGAATGATAGGATCTGCAAACACCAAAGTAAGTAATCGAAGAATAAAGTAGAATCGCACCCTAGAACTGTAATCTAGTTTGAATAAAAAATGGAGTACTGTTTAAGAGTTACGATCTGCGTCTGTGAAGAAATCCAAGAAACAAGATGATTCTGATTCTGTCTGTGTTAACAGTAATGATTGCATGTCTTCTGATAATGTGTGTGTTTCTAATGCTGTGAATGTTGTGAAATCTCATGCTAAACCTAAAAAGAATAAGCCTAAGAAAGATATTTGGAAACCAACAGGAAAGGTGTTCACTAAGATAGGATATATTTGGAGACCTACCGGTCGGGCCTTCACTATTATAGGAAATGCGTGCCCTTTAACTAGGATTACCACTACTAATAAAGTGCCTTCTAGGAAACCAATAGTTCTAGACTCTGAATCACCCAAACCTGTGGTTAAATTGGTATATTCACGAAAACCTAGGAAGAATAAAAATACTGAGCCTGTCAGCAAAACTAAGGTTTTAAAACCAATGTCTGCTAACAAATAGGAACCCAGTACATCCTGGGGATCCACAAAAACCAATATTCCATCTACTTCTCTGAATGATTGCAGGTTGTCCAAATTGTCCTCTGGTATTTGGACTCCGGTTGCTCGAAGCACATGACCGGAGATCGCTCTCAGCTCACCAATTTCGGACAGTAAATCAAGGTACATTAAATTCGTATGATCAAATTGCAAAGATAATGGGTTTCTAGAGACTATCAGAAATGGAATAGTTACTATCTCAATGGGTTTTATTACGTTGAAGGACTTGCAAATCAAATTTTCTGTGTGGACAATTATGTGATTTCCAATCTTGAAGTGGTTGTTTCAGTCACACACGAGCTTCATTCGCAATCTAGAAGGTGTGATTTATATGACGGGATCTCGAGGAGATAACCTTTATACTCTCTCTCTTAGGAATATGATGGCATCCTCTCCTATTTGTCTATTGTCAAAGGCGTCTAAAACCAAGTCTTGGTTATGGCATCGTCGTCTCTCTCATTTGAACTTTGGTTCTATCAATCATCTGGCAAGACATGGACTTGTATGAGGTCTCCCTAAACTCAAGTTTGAAAAGGATCATTTATGTTTCGCATGTGCATTAGGCAAAAGTTCTAACAAACCCCACAAACCAAAATCTGAAGACACCAATCAAGAAAAACTCTACCTGTTGCATATGGATCTATGTGGGCCAATGCGTGTTGCGAGTGTCAGTGGAAAGAAGTACATCCTCATTATTGTTGATGACTACTCTCGATTTACTTGGGTAAAATGCTTGCGATCAAAAGATGAAGCTCCAGCTTTTATTATCAACTTTTTGAAGTTGATCCAAGTACGACTTAAGGAAACCGTCCGACGCATCAGAACAGATAATGGAACTGAGTTTGTTAATCAGACATTGCGTGAATATTATGAGAAGGTTGGCATCTCTCATGAAACATCAGTTGCACGCTCTCCATAGCAAAACGGTGTTGTTGAAAGACGAAATCACACGCTAATTGAAGCAGCACACACTATGTTAATTTATGCAAAAGCTCCTTTATTTCTATGGGCCGAAGCGGTTGCCACAGCCTGTTATACCCAAAATTGTTCCATGATACGTCGTCACCACGGCAAAACACCATATGAGCTTTTGCACAACAAACCCCCCGATCTATCTTATCTACATGTGTTTGGTGCACTTTGTTACCCAACGAATGATAGTAAGAATTTGGGTAAGTTACAACCAAAGGCTGATATTGGTATCTTCATTGGATATGCACCTACAAAGAAAGCTTTCCGGATTTACAACAGACGTACCAGACGAATCATTGAAACTATTCATGTTGATTTTGATGAGCTGACCGCGATGGCTTCTGAACACAGCAGTTCAGGACCTGCTCTTCATGAAATGACTCCTGTATCACTCAGTTCAGGACTCGTGCCAAACCCTTCTCCTTCAACACCATTTGTACCACCGTCGAGATCTGACTGGGATTTGATGTTTTAAAAAAAAAAAAAAAACAACCAATGTTTGATGAGTCACTTACTATTAGATTTCCATGCACCAGAAGTCATTGCTCCTATTTCACGGAAGCAAGTCCACCTGAACATGCATATCAACTGGTTCACCTGCCCAAAACTACAGATTGATCAAGATGCAACATCACCAAGTACCTCTCATACACCACAAGGAACTTAAACTCCACTATATTTCTCAATGTTTGAAGAGATAATCCATGATATTGAAGTTGCACATATGGTAATGATCCGTACTTCGTATTTCCAATTCCATAGTTCCCTTTTGAGCAATCTTCAACAGACGTATTCATAAAATTGTTGCATCCCGATCACCAAGTTTTTTCTAACACACTAGCAAATGTACGAAGATCACACCACTTAGAATATAATCGGAGCTCTGTGACAACCAGATTCCTCACATCTCTAACTTCAAAAACAAGCCCTATTCTTATGACTATGATGCTTCCTAACATCAGTCGAACCCAAGAACTACAAAGAAGCATTAACCCAAGCTTGTTGGATTGAAGCTATGAAAGAGGAACTTCATGAATTTGAACGCTGGAGGTTTGGGAACTTGTTCCTCCTCCTGACAAAGCGTTTGTCATCTCTCTTAAAGTGGTTCTATAAAGGTTAAAACTTGATATGAGTTAGGAGGTATTCTAAAAAACAAGCTCGTTTGGTCGGATGTGTTTATCGACAAGAAGAGGGGTATTAATTTCGAAGAGTCATTCGCTCCGGTTGCAAGATTAGAGGCTATACGAATTTTTCTCGCGTTTGCTGCTCACATGAACATGGTCATCTATCTAATGGACGTGAAGACTGCGTTTCTAAATGGTAATCTGCGAGAAGAAGTTTATGTTAGCCAACCGGACGGATTTGTGGATCCAGACAAACCTAACCACGTATACAAGCTTAACGAAACCCCTTTATGGGTTGGAAACTAGCTCCACGTCCCTGGTATTAATTTTGTCTTCATTCCTGATCTCCAATGACTTCTCCAAAGGCCTCAAGTGGAACCTACTCTGTTTCAGTCCGTAGATAAGGCAACGAACAATTCGGTACAAATCCAGGTCCGAAGGATATTATCTTTGCTGTCTCTACTCCTGAACTGTGTGATCTATTTGCTAAAATAATGTGTTCAAAATTCAAGATGTCGATGATGGGAAAAATCTCATTTTTCTTAGGACTACAGATTTCTCAAAATCCTAGAGGCATCTTCATAACCTATCTAAAATATCTCTTGAATCACTTAAAAAATATGGCCATGAATCTGTGACCCAGTGGATACTCCCAGGTGGAGAAAGACCAAACTGATGAGGATAAAGAGGGAACGCTGTAGATCCATCACATTACGTGGTTATGCTTGGCACCCTCTTTATCTTACAGCCATAGAACTGACCCTACAATTGCTATATAGCATGTGTGGCCCGGTATCTGGCTCGCCTACCGAAAAAGGCACCTAAATGCCAGTAAAAAGGAACTTCGTATCTAAAAGAACCGTTCATTGGGTTCTTTAGGTAACCGAAGGATTCTTCCTTTACACTAACAGCATTTGCAGATGCGGATCATGCTGGTTGTCAAGATACACGTCGTAGTAACTTCTGGCATATACAACTTTTGGTGATAAAAAAACCCAGACTTGTAAGCTAGTCGCTAAAATGTAAAAAGACACTGCATATCCAGTACGGAAGCTGAATAAATGCTTTGTCCGGTGTTATACACAAGTCCTTTTGGATGAGATCACAACTGTACCGACTATGGCTTGGTTTCAATAAAATTCCCAAAGTAAACTGTGATAACAAAAGCGCAATTGCCTTATGCTGCACAAATTTCAACATTCCTTATCAAGCCAAATAGACATCCGTTTTCACTTCAACAAGGACATAGTTGAGTGCTGGGTGATCGAACTTTACTTTGTCAATACGGAATATCAAATTGGCGGACATCTTCACTAAAGCCCTTGAACAAAAGAATTGAATTTCTTATCAACAAGCTGGGAATGCGGAGTTTTTCGCCGGATACTCTGAAACAATTGGCAGATGAAGTTGATGAATAGTGGTGGTACCTATTCAAATATCCTGTATAATACGTAAATACTTAAATACTTAAATCAGAAAAACACAAAAAGATTTTCATTTTAACTTTTATTTTTTCTAAAAACATAAAAATCCAAAAATATTTTCTTTTATATATAAATTTTTTACAAAAACAAAATACAAAATTGAAAAATTTAGAAAAATTCAAAAAGAAGTTTTACAATGGCATGTCTTCTGACATCGATAACATTTACGGTCTTAGAAATGTCATTTAACAATGATACAAGCCTGTAAATGAAGTTCGAGCAGAAGTTTCAAATGTTTTCAAAACATGCCAAATGGCTTGCTATTATTTCAGATAGCAACCCGGTCATCATCTTAAAGGCAAGTATTTCAAAAAGAAAACTTGGCCTCTCAACGGGAATTTATTCTCGGGCATGGTCTACTTTATGACCATGTAAAGGCTTGTGATTACTTTGCATCACAACCCGTGCTTCCTATATCCATAAGTGTACGTTTCAGTGCATCTATGTGAATAAATAAGAGAAATCTTATTTATCTTGGTGTTTGTTGTTTTGTCACATACAAAATCATTCCATCATCTGAAAATACTTTTCAAAATACATTTGACTTCTCAAACAATGTCTACAGCTCTTTAAATAGAAAACGGGTCATTGTTTGAGGGGGAGAGAATGTAAAATTTCTTTGTCATAATCAAATGAGCTTAAAAAGGGAAAAAGAATTTAAACGATTATTTGTGCCTTATGTGTTACTTGTTTATGCCTTTAGGGTGTAGTTTGCTAAAATTTTGTCTATAGGAATGAGAGATAAAACATTTAGGACTATGTGTGCTAGTTGTTTAACTTAAATATACCTTATAAAACTTAATTGGCAAAATTAATAAGATTGAGTAAACATGGAGGGCCAAAAGTGCATAAGTGAAAAAATTCATTGATACCGACCATACCAATCCTTACCACCGCCCATTCACGATACATGAAACTCAACACACATCAAAAACACACTCCATCACACACACATACTAACACATTACACTCGACAACCTCCATCTAAGCTAATCACTCCTTTTCAAACACTAAAGGTATACACTTTAACCTCGATCTACATCTCCTAATCAACACGAATCCCAAAGGACTTGTGTGTTTTCGATCATTCTTTGATCATAACACCCAATTTAAAAATTAGGGTTCGTCAAATCAAAAAGTGGTGAAAACGTGTAATTGTTAGAGGGCTTTTGTAGTTTTAGGAATAATAAATGTATAGGTTAACCTAGTTTGATCATTTGTTGTGTTAATAAATGTGTTATTGAATGATTTGTGTTCGAAATAACTAGTGTAAAAGTGCGAAATAATGAAACAATATGATATGATTGAATATGAGATTGTTATGGCTTAATGAAAATGCTAGTTTAGAGTCGATATTGCACAAATGTTAGACATCGATCGAGTATAAATCATATGAATCGAACGAATAATGTGTCGAACGAGTGTCTAAGTGTAAAGATCGAACGAGGGATTTATGGATCGAACGAGTATTTCTAAGAAAGAATCGAACGAGGGATTTATGGATCGAACGAGTATTTCTAAGAAAGAATCGAACGAGTGCTAAATGTGAGGATCGAACGAGTGGATCCTAGTGAGGATCGAACGAGTGATTCTAAATGTGAGGATCGAACGAGTGTATGCTAGATAGGACCGAACGAGTGTCTTTTAGACTGAACCGAACGAGTGAAGTTCTTAATGTGGATCGAACGAGTGATTCTAAATGTGAGGATTGAACGAGTGTATGCTAGAAAGGATCGAACGAGTGTATGCTAGATAGGACCGAACGAGTGTCTTTTAGACTGGACCGAACGAGTGAAGTTCTTAATGTGGATCGAACGAGTGATTACAAACAAGGACCGAACGAGTGAATCTTGTGAGAATCGAACTAGTGTCTATTATGGACCGAACGATTGAATCATGTATGGACCGAACGAGTGCCTAACTGCATGGATCGATCGAGTGTCTAAATGAGAGGATCGAACGAACACATAATTATGAGGATCGAACGAGCAAATGTCCTAAGGACCGAACGAGTGCTTGTGTGACCCAAAACACTTAAGATCAAAGTTTCAATTTAAAAGCCAATTTAAAATCTTATTTAGGGAGATAATTAAAATTGGTTAATTATTCGCTCTAAACAAGTTAAGTTAAGTTGTCATTGTTAAATGAATAGATCTTAATAAGTGCAAAAAGTCTTAAAGTTCCTAAAGCATAGTTCACATCATGAATCAACGTTGTGTGTTCACTTAATAGGTCTCTATAGTATATTGTATAAAATTATTTATACATAAACTGTATTGATCCTATCTTAGCAGAATCATGAACACTACAAAAGAACAGCAAAAGGAGTTGGATGATGCTCTTGTCGCACCTGAAAACCGTCTCAATATAGGGAAAATCGATCTCCGACTGAGCTCCAATCTCAAATCCAAGGAACCTACTCTTCAAGTGGTGCTAGATGCTCTCAAACTCACTCTATTCTATAATGCGTTTGAAATCTCTGCTGATGTTCCTGAGATATACATGCAAGAGTTTTAGGTCACTGTCATCAGACATCATTCATCACTTAGGTTCAAGTTGAATGGCAAAAGTCATACTTTTTATGTTGACACCTTCAGAGATATGCTCAAAATTTGCCCCAGACTCCCTGGTCAGAAATTTAAAGAACCTCCACTTGAAGAGGATATTCTATCTCTTATCAGAGATCTTGGATACACTGGTGAAATCAAGTTTTTATCTGATGTCAACGTCAATCACATGCATCAACTATGGAGATCATTTGCTGCCATAATCAACAAATGTTTGAGTGGAAAGACTACTTCTCTGAAAAGTCTTCGCCTGTCACATGCTTAAATTCTTTGGGGCATGTACCATAACAAGAAGGTTGACTATGTCTATCTACTCTGGGAAGACTTGGTATTTCAAGTGGAGAACAAGAATTCTAAAAAGAACAGGGACATGTATTATCCACGTTTCACCAAAGTAATGGTCGACTACTTCATGGCAAAGGATCAAGCAATTCCAAGGAGAAACAAGATGTTTTGGCATTATGCCAGGGATGACTTCATGTTCACCACCATAAGATTTATTTCAAAACATAACGACACACAAGAATACGGTGCTATTCTCCCTCAGCACTTGACCAATCAAGCCATGTTGGAGTCCGAAGCTTTTAAGACTTACCGTGCTTATGCTACTGGTGAAAAGGCTCCCAAGTCAAAAGCTACAAAGAAAAAGACTGACTCTGAATCATCTCCAAAGACAAAGCCATCTCAAGCTTCCAAAGGTAAAAGAATCAAGACTTCCGCTAAAGGAGATAAGCCTACATCAAAGTCAAAAGGTTTAATAGTACTATCTGAAGTTTCATTCTTAGAAGCAGAACAAATGAAGTTGGTAACTAAGAGAAGCTTGAAAGAATTCTATATCTCTCACGCAAGTGTCTCAGGTGATGGAGTTAAGATTCTGTCAAAGGTTCCTAATGAGCAACAACAAATCGAATCTGGTACAAATGAAGGAGCTGGTGACAAACCAGAGGTTCCCGATGTACCCAAATATATATCAGAGAGTGAAGAAGAATCCTGGACTTTCAGTCAAGGAGAGGATGAGGAAGAAGACGAGGAGCATGATAGTGATGATGACAATGATGATAGTCATGATGAAGACGATGTTAAAGAGCATGACATCCAAAGAACTGAATCAGATGATTCAGGAAATGATTTTGTTCACTCGAACTTGTCAACATACAAAGCAGATGAAGAGGAACAAGAAAAAGAAGAAGAAAAAGTAGAAGATGATGATGAAGTGATTTCTGATCAGAAAGTTTCAACACCACCTGATTATGAACTCACGAAGGAAGATGAAAATAAACAGGATGATGATACAATGGGAGGAGAACAAGAAGATGAAGAAGATGAGGAACTGTACAGAGACTTGAATATCAACCTGAATCGAAGACATGCTGAAATGACGAATGCTCAAATTAATCAAGAAACGGAAGAAGCTCGCGTAACTCTAACTACTGAACCTCCAGTAGTGCAACAACAAAGCTCCTCTATTTCATCAGATTTGGTGGCTAAATTCATTAATCCATCTCCGGATACAGGTATCGACTCGCTTCTAAATCAAAATGTAGCAGTTTTTGTCACACCCTCCTCTGACACTACAATCCCTCAATCACCTATCCCAATCATCCAACCTCAACAACAAACACATGTCTCCATAACAACAACAACTATTTCTACAACAACTTTGCCTGAAATCCCCAACTTCGCATCTCTATTCAGCTTCAATCGTAGGGTTTCCTCATTAGAGATTGAACTATCTGAATTCAAACAAACAAATCAATTTGCTGAAGCTTTATCATCTATTTCGGGCATTGTAGACAACTATATTACTTCCATGATGAAAGATGAATTAAACATGGCTCTCCAGTTAAAATCCGACAAGAAGAAGCTCAGGAAGAGAATCAAGACTTTCTCAATTCAATTGACTCCAACATGAAAAGAATAATCAAAGAGCAGGTCAAAGCCAAAACCTCCAAGATTATGACAAAAGTTTAAAAGTATTTTACCAAAACTCTGGGAGGTGATGTATTGGTTAGATCAACCAATCAACCTTAAACGTCTTACGCAATAGCCTCTTCGCTTTCAAAATTCGAGTTAAAAAAGATTCTTATGGATAAAATGGAGGAAAATAAATCTATTGACAGATCTGATGTTCAGAAGAATCTATATATAGCGTTACTCGAAGCATACAACTCTGACAAAGATCTTCTCTCCTCATATGATGAGGTTGTGACTCTAAAGCGAGGACATAATGATCAAGACAAAGATGAAGAACCCTCTGCTGGATCAAACTGAGGGTCGAAGCAAAGAAGATTAGGCAAGGAAGAGTCATCAAGAGAAACAACTCAAAAGGCGTCAAAGTCTATAAGTTCTTCTAAAGGTGCGACCAGATCTCCACCTAAATCATCAGCCAAGTCTAATCAAGAAGAAGAGCATGAACCAAGGGTTGCTGATCTGGAAGAACGACTCCATCAGGAGTTCGATATAGGAAATGATGTATCTCCTGTGAGAGAGATAACTAAAGTTGATGAACGATTGTGGAATCCATTAGGCTCTCGAACTCCTGATCGTGAATGGAACCAAACAAAGATGGTTGACGACCGACCTCCTCAACAGTAGATGACTAAGTTGGCATAAGCTTCAGGCACAACATCCTTGTTTAATGAGTTTCTGGTTACTCCCATCGATTTCTCTGCTTTTATGATGAATCGGCTCGACATTCAAAATCTAACTCAAGATCTATTAACCGGTCCAACATATGATCTCATTAAACATACGTGCAAGAGTGTTGTGGAGTTAGAATACCATCTGGAAGAAGTATTCAAAGCTACTAATGATCAGTTAGATTGGCATAATCCTGAAGGAAAACCGTATCCCCATGATCTTAGCACGAGGTCGCCAAATCATCCCTTATGATCACTTCAACAACAATGATCTCGAATATCTAAAATAAGGAAGCTCAAGTCGCAAATATACAACTTCAATCACCAAGACAAAGGCTACTGATTAAGGTCACGTTAAATGGATTGAAGACAAGATTCCTAGAAGTACATGGAGTAAGGTACAAGTTGCCTATGACAAGCATGCCTACTAGAGAACATATCACTGGGGACCAAAACGTCAGAGATTCTATGGATATGCTACCAACATGGAAACTTCGAAAGACGTCTATTCAAAACACAAGATTATTGCTGTTACAAGTCTTAAGATAATGGAATTCTTTGGTTACACACATTTGGAAGAGAACGCAGTTCGAAGACAAGATGATAAGCTCTACAAGTTTCGAGAGAGCGACTTCAAAAGACTTCGTCGCGAAGATATTGAAGTTATGTTACTTCTTCTTGTTCAGGGAAAAGCTGATGAATCTCAATGTGGATGAACGGTTTGCACTTAATGTGGCTTTGAGAATGTAAACAAGACGCATTGTAATTCAAGAACGTGTGGAGGATCTACAACTGGCAGTTGAAAGCTATCAGAAGAAGATAAACCTCACCAAACCTGATACATACCGTTCAGACATCAGTAAAAAGACTCCATACACTACTTACCATGATTTCCAAGGCATTATCTATCAAGATGACATGAACAGAAATCGTTTGATGCTCACTGATGAACTTCACAAGTTCAACGATGACACACTCAACCATGTTCGCACCAGTCTCAATGATATTGCTACTGGGATTCAAATGGAGTATTTGCCGAAGAGAAAATGGACCAAACAAGACAAGCAGAGAGCCCAGGTGATGATTAAATCCATTGACAAGAAACCCAAAGACAAAAGGTTGATGCGGAGTCTAGAAAAGTTTGTTGGTGGAAGACCTTACAAAGGAGGCATTCGGCTGCTACAAAGGACCATATGATTCTATTATATGATGTCCTTATCATTCAGGTCAAATCTTGTAAATAATATAACTTGTGAATATATTAATATGTAGTGTAGACTTATGGTGATAATAAGGAGTGCTCGAGTACAAAATTTTCAAGAATTTCTTAGTAAATTCAAAAAATTTCAAATTATTGTACTCAGCACTATCTTATATACCCTCATAAATTGAGGGGGAGCATTAAAATGTTCCTCATAGATAGTATATAACAATTTTTCCCCGAAAGGTTAATCAATTGATATCCAAAATATCAAGGGATTAACATTTTGGATAAGGGGAGAAAATGTGATTAACCTGGATCTAACTTGTATTGAAAGATGTGATCAAATAAAATGGACTTAATGCACTCCACACCTAGCATGTACTACGATTACGATGCACATGTTAAGGGGGAGCTTTTAGTGATAATGAAAAACTCTCAAAGTGTAAACCTTTTGATATTTATATCAAACACTTTGATTGAACTTTTCAATGATTTTGGTTCTGATCGTGATGGAATACTCAAAAGACCGACCATGTACTTTAATTTATGGAGATATAAGGTGGTTAGGCATAGGTATTCAAATCCCATGATCCAACCAGAACCGGAGGGATCTACCCAGGGATATCCACTAGTTAGTGTAGAAGTCCTTAGGTATGATAAAAGGAGTAAAGTGAGATTAAGGGAAGAATGCAGACTGAGATGGAGCTAACACTGGAACAAACCCAACAAGGTGTTAGTTATGAAGTCTCGGTAAGCATTGAAGGGGTTGAAGAATGAAAAAGAAATGTAAAGATAAAGGGTGAAAAGAAAGAAGCCCTCCATACACTTAGGCAAAAACCGAGTCAATACATAAACTGTCGGAAACACTAAGATGTTGTCCGACATTGAAGACAGTCATGGACCCAGTGACGCTATGCACAACCCTTCCCAGCCACTCAAAGTCAGAAAGACTTTGTTTCAAAACTCACGGAGATTCACACATTTCTATCAACTCTCTCACTCCGAGTTAGTTGATATTGAAAAGGTGACACTCAACTCCAGCCTCCGATCACTAAAATCAAAGTGCACTATTGAGTCTAAAGCCAAAAAGAGATCATCCATAAATCTTATTAGGACACTTGTCAAATTAAATCTGTTAAGTCGCACAATATGAATAACAAGATATATACTAAGAGTCTTTCGCATTATCCTTGTGATTTTACCAGAACATATGAGTGATATCATTCACAATGAAGATGGAAATCCTACTTGATCCAACATCAAACAAGCTCATGGTAGGTGACTTGTGCGATTCTATATGAATCAAACTTGTGACAACTGGAAAGAAACGATGGTGCGATTCTATAAGAATCAAACTTGTTTTAGGTTATGAATTGACGATTGATGATGAATTTTGAAATGATTAACACTCTTGATGTGTCACAAAACCACCTTATCAAGTGACACGTCGATTGATTGTCAAATCAATTTTTTACTTCAATCGGTGAGATAGCAACTCGCCGATTCACTCTTATCGTGTTGTCTGCTTTGAGACGTTCCGATAATGAGAACATGCTGAGTTTGATGAATCTAATACACATGTGTAGAAAGATTCAATCTTCAGCTGGAAATCCTGTAAGAAGATTCTTCTTAAATTGAAATCTATCTGATCACAGGCGATCCTCCGATCCGAGGGTTTCTCCACCAAACCTGGACGAATGACAAAGCATATTCGTCCCCCTGCTTTTTGCTAACTGTTTTTATGCAGGCTATGTAAAATGTGTGGAGGTTCCTGATTCTCAGCTGCTTCACAAGGTCCATAACCACATGCTCATACCGACCGACAAAATAAAGTCATCATGAAGCTCAAGTTACATGTTTCAAGACTTTCGCTACGCTGATACCACACATCTTTCTAGAAGTGTCACAGTGTTAAAGTTAAAGAATTTTCAAGATGATGACAAAATAAAGCTTTTCAAGAATGGTATGAGCATAGTGGTCAGAAAGTCGAAGTCCACAAGGTGTCCCAAAGTTACAAGTTGGCGTAGAGATTGTGCTTGGTTGATGATCTAAAGATGCTCAAGATACAATGTCAATAAAGTTCATGGAAGCAAGCTCATATCCAAGATGTCAATGATCACTACAACTTATTCACAAGAGAATGTCAGAGTACGAGCTAAAGACTAAGATAAAGCATAGTATGCTTAGGTTTAAATTTTGTAATTGGAGTGACCTCCTTAGGGGAGATTGTTGGAATACACGAAAAGTGTCGGTCACTTCCAAAGTTGTAAACTAGTCTTAGCTCGTAGTTAGTAAAGGATTAGATTAGTAATCTAGTCGGCCCAAGGCCTTGTGTGGCCCATCTCAGCCCATTTCCGGCTCCTAAGTGTTTTTTTTACCCCTCTCCTAGTCCTTGGAGAGGGTTGGTGTTCCATTTTTAAACACATTTCATTTTATACATTCATCCTCATTATTCCATCCAAGTTTCTCTAAACAATCCATCCCACAGTCTCCTTATTGTTCTTGGTTGATCTTAAGACTTAACTAGTATTCTTCAACTATACCCAAGGAAACAAGGAGGACAAATTTTGATTCCAAATTTAAGAGCTAGATCGTTGTTTTGGAGAAAGAAAGGGGTAGGTAATGATACTTACTTTTGCTAATTTCTTTTTAAATCATGTAACAAATATTAGATGGATCATTAGGATTAAATAATTATATAATTAATGATGTTCATATCATGCTAGTGCTTTTATGGGTTTGATAGGATCTTTATTGGTGCAAATCGGTTAGGCTTTTGATCGGTAATTTGTGAATTAGGGTTTGGCAGATTTTAGGGCTGTGTTCAACTAATGATATCTCGATGATAGAAACGTGTTTTGATATGTTTCAGGAGGCTAAATTGTAGTCCAAAGAGTCTAGTTTTCAAAAAGTCTGGCCTCGAAGGTTTTAAGGTGGGAAAGTTAATCAAATGGTCGTTGCAAGAAAAGTTGTCAAAACTGTAAATACGGGTCAGATTTGGGTCTGAATTAGAGAGGTAAAACCGCTATTTAAAATTCGAATTAAGGTTAGCCAAAACACAGAAGTCAAGTTCTATATGTCTATTAACTTCACCCAAAATATTAGCTTCTGATTAGTTTCCTAAGTATGGTTAGCAAGGTCAAACATTTTAGTGCGCGTTTAGGTCCGAATTTGGGTACTTTTGAATTAGGAATTTATTTGAGGCACTTGCTCATGTGATAAACCTTTGGGGAAAATAAGGTAGTTAGTAAACACCTAAGTGTACATAGGTGATTTATTTGAGAATTTATTAGGTTCAATAGGTATGAGTTTTAAATTAGAAAAGTGACACTAAAATTCTGTGTTTTCGGGTAAAATGTAGATCATTAGAATTATGAGTAAACGAATTGGTTAAAGTCAGGCATGGTGTCGGGGTGACCCATGGAGATATTCAAACACCTTAGATATCCATCATATGATTGTTACATGGACTTAAGCATTTGGTTTAGTCGCGTGTAACACGTTTATATTTTATTGTGTAGCTTTATGTTTGGAAATTTGGAAAGCTGCATTGAGCATCAGGTGAGTTTCATAGTCCTTCTTTTCACATTGTTTTTAAATTGGGATGGAAATGATGCAAATGGTTTTGAAATGTTTTAATTGCTGTGATTATGTGTTTTAATTGAGTGTGGACATCGTATGACTATTATATGACTTTGTGATACATGTTGGTTGTGAATTACTTGCATGTACTGTGTTTGGCATGTCAAGGGTTGTGATTTACTTGCATGTACTGTGTTTGGCATGTCAAGTGTTGTTGATTGGGATCGGATGAGTACGCCTACTCAGTATTTGATTGGGATCGGATAAGTACACCTACTAAGTATTTGATTGGATCGGAGGGGTACGCCTACCCAGTATATGATTTTGTTGATTTGGTATGATGATTGGATTGCATGTTAGCATAAGTTCATGATAGTTCATATTTGTCCTACCTTGCTTTTATTAATCACAGTAATTGATTGAAAGTTTGAATTGTGTGTCGTAAACCTATGACTCTCACCAACCGTTGTGTTGACGTTTTTAAGCATCATTTTCAGGTGAGCATCATGAGGATCTTAAGAATAAGAGGAGTGGCTAGAGAGACCATAGGCTGCTTGCGGAGTTTAAGCTCCTAGTTTATCATACCCGACCGACAAAACATAAAGACATCATGAAAGCTCAAGTACATGCTTCAAGACTTCCGCTACTCTGATACTTGAAGAAGTGTTAATGTTAAAGAATGTCAAAAAAGATGCAACATTAAAGCTTTTCAAGTCAACAAATCAATAATGGTATGAGCATGTCGGTCCAGAAGTCAAAAGTTCACAAGATGGAAAAGTTTCAAGAGGAGATTATGCTTGGTTGATGATCTCAAGATGCTCAAGATCACAATGTCAAATACAAGTTCAAGGAACAAGCTCAATCTCAAAGTCAATGATCACTACAACATATTCACAAGAGAAAGTCAAGAGTACAAGCTAAAGACTAAAGATAAAGCATAGTATGCTAGGTTTAAAGCTTTGTAAATTGGAGTGACCTCCCTTAGGGGGAGATTGTTAGAAACACGTAAAGTGTCGGTCACTTCCAAGTTGTAATAGTCTTAGCTCGTAGTTTATGTAATAATTAGATTAGTAATCTAGTCCGGCCCAAGACCCATGGGAAACCCATTAGAACCCATGGACCGACCACACTAGGAAGTATATAATCCCTCTCCTAGCCTTGGAGAAGGGTTGGTTGTTCCATTTGTAACATTTTCATCATAATACACTTCATCCATTTTCCATCCATTCTATCTCTAACATCACAACCCACATCTCACTCTTGTTCTTGGTTTGATCATAAGATTACTAGAATTCTACATTAGGGCCCGTTAGGGTTTTAGTCATGTAATCTCTATATATTGTGGTTGAATAATACATAATATTTACAGGGTTTTCATTGTCTAAAATTCATAACACGGGGAAAAAGAGGCTAGCCGACCTCTAAATAACATTATCCATACTATCTACTTTTTTTGTCTTGACAAGCCTACACTAAGTACATCTTGTTCACAAGGTAACATACCCAAGATAGATTAACATAAAATTAGTGATACTCTCTTGCCTAACATAAAATATATATATTTAGTTTTAATCATAAATAGTCATGTAAAAAGCAAGTCACGTTTACAAGCACGATTTTTATATAAAAGAACAAGTCAAAAAAATTATAAGCATATCATAATTGCAAAATAGTCTTATTTATAACAAAGAACATGTCCAAACTAGTTCAAGTAAGAAAAACATGCAACCAATCATTTTACAAAGTACTAGTCATGAATTCAACCCCAAAGCATGTAAAAACAATGAAAAGAGGGTTCTGTGAATACTCATGAGAAAGATAATTATAAGTTCGCAAAATAATATAAGGAAATTTGTAAATCATAGTAAAACGGTTCATAAGATAGTATTAAAACATTTCAAATGATATAAGTCATGCATTTTACCTCAAAATGTTCAAAGCGATAAAAATAGGTACTGTGATTACTTACCTTAAGAGGAAAGACAAAAATAAATGGCTCGAATGAGAACGAAAGCTCGAAACCCGACATGCTCGTAACTTCTAGAAAAGACCTAGGATGACTAAAGGGTTCTATTTAGACTCCAACAATATGCTTAGACTCGATAATCTCTACTTACTAAGCCTTTTATTTACTTTAATGTTGTATGCTACTTTCAATTATTAACGTAAAACCACTAAATCTGTCCTAATTTTATAGCCCTCTCGGGTGCCCATTTACCCAAGTTAATGATTTTTATAATTTTTTCCTACTGGTATGTCTAAATATAATTTCTTAGGAGTCTCTGGAAAATTTTTTACATTTTTCGCAAGTGTTTATCATACTTGAATAATCACAACAAAACTTACGGTCAGTTCTGGACACATCGACTTGTACCAATGATAAAATGAGTTTAAAAATGAATCTAGCTTCTAGGTTTAGCGTGACATAAAGCTTATACCCCAAATTAGTTCCCTATTCATTTTTAGACCTCAACAAGCAATTATGAAAGATTTACACTCAAAACAATACACTTGATTAAATCGGGAAATATTCACTGTTTTGACTACCCTTTTTTAAACACTTCGATAATGTTTCAAAAGTGGTTTCCATTATCAAATTTTAACATTTCTATAAGGATAAGACTAACACCAAACTATAAGTTGGAATTACTCAAAAATATCAAAGTGTGAATTTATTATAAAATTTTAAAGACAAGATACCAAACCTGCCAAAAAACAATCAACTTTACACACCAGTTTTGAAATTGACTTTGGACGGAGTTAAACTCATCGAAAATATGCAAGGTCAATGGGGATGGAAACAATGTTTTAATACCTGGATTGACCTGGCCGGTTGAACCGTTTGCCTCGTGAATTGGCTTAGAGACCGGGCCGGATGTGACCGGGTTTTTGCTTGTTTGAGAACCGGATTGAACCGCCAGTTTTTTATTGACCCGGTTTGATTAACTCGGCCGGGTCGCGACTTTTTTCTTTAAATCTAAGAAAAAACTTTTTTTCCATAAATCTTTAAAAATTTA
>BQNB010031909.1:0-53585 GCA_026074375.1 Tanacetum coccineum | reverse complement strand
TTGTAGCCTCAAAAGAAACTGTCTATAGTGCGTTCTGTTAATACAGATACATGCTGATTGGTTATTATTTTATCCTCTTCATTGTTTTTATTAGTTTAAAGTGTATGGAGCATTTTGTGAATACAAATATGATAACATCAAAAAGTTAATACTTTTTATTATCAAAATCCCTATCAAAATGCTTGTATATATTGTATAAATGCCTGAAAATGATACTTAATCACTTCATATGTCGTTTACAGGAAGACTGTGAACATTTGGACAACTGACAAGAGACACGAGAATTTGATGTAAAAAAACAAGTCAACGAAGGATTCTCAAGACCAATTACGGCGTAATTACCCCGCAGGTTTTACGCCGTAACTCATAAAAGGCTACAATGGTCATCACCTTGGTTATGACGTAACTGCTTAGTCACAGTTATGCCGTAACATGCCACGTTTAGGAATGATGACGCATCCTAGTCACAGTTACGGCGTAACTAGGACGTTTGAGTTACACCGCAACACATTTTAAGCCTGCGCAAAGGAAGCCCACCTCAGCATGGTTACAACATAACATAATGTATTAGTTATGTCGTAACGAGTTCGGAACCTATAAATAGAGCCCTCATTCTGCACATTCGACATCAGTCACTACACCACAATACCAAGGGGCAGCTTGGTCAGAGAAGTCCACCAGAAGTCAAAGGGAGAAGTCACTTGTCTTACTTTTTTTGTATTAATCATTCATAAACGCGTAGTGTAAGAATTATGATGTTTAAATCTATGATTTCTTTCATTATCTCTTACTTTGTTGTTGCTAAGAGTGGCTAAGCACTTCTAGTGCTAGCCTAGTTATGAATTTACTTGTGTTATGATTGTTTCCTGTTTATTTATCATTGAATTAGATATCCTTATTTCCTGTCATTGATCCTTGAGTTTTAGTAGTATTGAGGGTGGTTTAGATCATGTTAGTCTTCTTATTAGGCGAACCTGTTGATTCGAAATGATACCATACGTATGCATATTTTAATTATGTTGGTCTTCTTCTTCGTTAGAAAGTAAACGCAGGGTTTTAGATTGCCGTTTTGATTTGAAATGATACCAATTGTAGGAACCTATAATCTATATCATTTCCACTTACATACCAAGAATCAAAGATAAGAAAAGAGAAGAAAACAAAAGTTAGAAAGAAAGAGAAAGTAGAGAAACTAGAAGGAGATGATGAAGAAATAAAGAGAGAAAAA
This sequence comes from Tanacetum coccineum, assembly GCA_026074375.1. Classification (NCBI taxonomy): domain Eukaryota; kingdom Viridiplantae; phylum Streptophyta; class Magnoliopsida; order Asterales; family Asteraceae; genus Tanacetum; species Tanacetum coccineum. Next base: position 52,357 of record BQNB010031909.1, on the reverse strand, counting down.
AGAAGGATGGTGGATTATCCCATTGGGTGTGCAAACCCAATCCCACATCGGTAAAATTATAATCTCAAAGTTAACATATAAGCTTGGTGGGCTACTCCTTCTATCACCAACTGGTTTTAGAATGGAACCTTAGTTGGGCTTATATGTTAGACTTGGTGAGATGCTGGGCCTAGGATTCTTACAAGTGGTATGAGAGCTCAGGTTCGCGGGTTCTGGTTAACTAGGATCGATCAAGAAGAGGACTTTTTTGTTTAGTTTTTCTGGAAACATGAGGGTTCTATTCTGTTTGGGCTACCAAGTTCTCGACAACAAAAGTTCTTGGTGTTGAGGTTTTTTGACGTCAAGGAACAGCAGGGTATCGACAGGTAAAGGTTCTTGAGTTCTTCGATTGTCCGGGTCCGTGACAAGGTGTAGAAGACTTAAGGGAGTTTTCGCACAAGGTACTTTGTTTGATTTGGTGTTGTGAGGTTTATATCACAAGGTTATCAGAATAAACAAAGGGTCAGAGAATAAGTCCAAGACTTGTCGAGGTTGCAAGGTTTCTTAGGTTACAAGAATTTGTTTTGCAAAAATAAAAGTACGACAAGGGTTCCTTCAAAAAGCGTCAGGTACTTTCTTGAATCAAGGGTTGTCGATTTGATTGGATAGTTTGATTTTCAAGGTTTAATCAATATTTGATTAAGAATGGGTTTTGTTTTTTGAAGGGTTTCTTGGTTTGATCGATATCTAAGAAGGTTTATTCTTAGGGTTATATCGAGAAAGCAAGGATTTTTTTACAAACAGGTTACTTTGCTAGATCGTGCTTTGTGTAGGTAAATTCACAAAAGGTTAAACGGTTAGCAAAAGGTTAAAAGAATGGCTAGTATAAATACTAGGTTAAACATCACAAAGCTCGATGGGAATATTGTACAAAAGCATAGAAGTTCAAAACAAGTTGGGTTCAAACAACTTGGTCCTGGCGTTGAAACAGGAGTCCATGGAGTACATGATGAAAAACGTGTTTGGTTTGAGGTGGAACTGCAAGGAGCTCAAGGGGATCGTAAAGCTGAGGTTTTTCAGGTTAGTAACGATGATACTGCAGTGGCTCAAAGACGGTTGGAGGACAAGCAACCTGAAGAGAAGACAAACATGGACTGCTTGGTAAAGGAGTAGGAAAAAGAATATCAGACTGGGTGGAAGATCAAGACGGGTAATGTTCTTGATTCTTGTAATCAGAGGTCCACACAACAATGTACAAAGAGTAGGGTCGCCAAACATTTGGGTGCTACAGGGTTATAGCAGCAGAATGGGTTGGTTAAGTAGACGAACGTGACATTCTTGGCTAAGGTACGTTGTTTTCTGATTCAGTCTGGTCTATCCAAGGTTCTTTGGGCAGAGGATACAACCATGTCTACATATCTAGTGAACAAGGTCACCATCATCAGCGACTGTATTTAAGATGCCTATAGATATGTTAAGGTTTTTTGGTTGGCTTGCTAGTATTAAGCAAGGGATGCTTGAACCGGTTAAGGTCAAGTGTATATTCTTGGGATACCGTAAAGGTGTAGTGGGTAATAAATATTTAAAGGTTAGATGACGTTACTTCAAAGGTAGTGCTTTACAGGAGTATAGGTTTCAATGAAAGTGGGGAATACAAGAAAACTTTCATTGGTTCTGGTGTAGGTACAGGTTCAATGCAGGTGTTGTAAGGAGTTGAGTTTGAGGTGGAACCATAGGAGGATCTTACATTTGAGGTGAAACCTCATGGGAATGTCGATCATGTACTTGGTTCACATGAAGTACAAACTCAGAATTTGATATACTATCATCTAGCACGTGATAGGGAGCAATACTTAGCATGGGAACTATTTGGGTATAGAGAAGACAGTAATGAGGCTGCTTTTACAGTTGCTGCAGTGGAGAAGATTTATGCACATGAGTCATTAACTTTCAATGATACAGTTGCTTGTGAGGTAATTTCCAAGTGGAATGCTAGATTGAAAGTATGTTCATACATCTATTTCTCTATATAGATGGTATGGTTTTTTCTTGCGGATGCAAGGCTGAGATCTGGATTACCAAGGGTTTGCTGGTTAAAGCAAAGGAAAATATACTTGGTTTGGAGATCATCAGGGATTAGAGTGGTAATACTCTAAGGGTGTCACAGTCCAGGATTCATAATGAAAAGTTGGTACAGACTTTGTTGAAGGGGCACTCCATACTGTCGTTGGAGGGTAGTCTATCAGGGGACTGTGATGTGGAAAAGAATGGTAAGTGGTCATGTATATATGCGGTTGGAAGCCAGGAGTATCAGATGGTCTGCACGAGACTTGACATAGCATCTGCAGATGTGGGTATGTTGGATAAGTTTGATCGTGGATTACAGACAGACGTACAGGTTTTTGTGGATTTTGACTACGCCATGGGTAGATCAATCACAAGGTACGGGTTTATGATACAAGGATGTGCAGGAAGCTGAGAAGCTATGATGCTGTACATGATGGTTTTGTGAACAACTGAAGCGGCGTATATGACACTTACTGGGGCTTGGAAGAAGGAAATATGGCTAAAGGGACTTTTGGCAGAGTCAGGATATGAGCTAAGTTTAGTAGCAGGAATTGCTACTGGTGCCTTGGTAAAAGGCGGTTCCCGGTCCGAGGTTCCAGCACAGGTCGAAGGTGCTGCGTATCGGTATTGACTAATAGTGATACTAAGGTGGAAATTGTTAGATATAGTATTCACTTTAGTCAATAGGTTAGGGGGTTTAGTGTAAATTTAGCTCTAATTATAGCCATATTAAGGTTATTGGGTTTCTCTACGGCCCAAGCCCATCCTCCCCCTCATCTCTATAAAAGGAGGTGAGGGGGGAAGGGTTTCACACATATTAATTCTTCCAACCTGTTTGTTCTCTCCCTCATCTCTATAAAAGGTGTTGAGGGGGAGGGGTTTTGTACTTCATTCTTTTCCTTACTCAATAAACATATAATATTGAGGGTTATATTCTTGTGCATCTTTTTCTTCTTTTCTGTCATACATAATCTGCTGGGGTGTGTTCGTCTTCAAGATCGGATTTATTCCGCACTAGTAACCAGGTTGTAGGGTGATCGAATCCTACAGCATCAATAGCGACACCAGAACTTAAAATGTTACGCCAAACACCTCTGCTATTTCCCAGACCAGCCATGGTTGAAAAACCGCCATCATTCCCGAAAAGAGATTTTATCACCTTTCTCCATAGAGCATCTTTTTCCTTGAGAAACCTCCAATGCCATTTTCCAAAAAGACTTAGATTTTTTGCCCGTAAACTACCGACACCTAGACCACCCACATCACGACTAGCAATAGTTTTTTTCCAGCTGATCCAAACCATGCCCTTTCGTCCTCTTTGAAGCCCCAAAAGAACCTACTACGAATTCTTTCGAATGAATCGATAACATTGATAGGCGCCTAAAAAAGAGAGAGGTAATATAAGGGAAGAGAACCAAGGACAACCTTTGCTAAGACTAAACGCCCGCCTATTGATAGAAGTTTGGATTTCCAAGCAGAGAGACGATTAGTCATACGAGACTTCACCTCTCCCCAAGTTTCTAATCAATGCATGACTTTTCCAACCGGAAGCCCTAAGTAAATAAAAGGAAATGAACCCACATTATACTATATTATTAACGAGTAAGATCGTTGCCCCGAGGTGGCTTTTAATGCTTTGATCCATTTCTTTATTGAAGGGTACACGTGGGAGGGCACGTGTTCTCTCTCATAGGTTGTCCACCGAACTAAGGCAGGCTGTAAGGATGAGGGATAGGTATATTGATGAGCATAAGATGTCATACAGTTGTGATGACATTCTTGAAAGTGTTGATATAATGAGGCGCATGCAACTTGATGATATGGAAAAGGCTTCTCGTTTGTTATTGATGGCTAGGGAGACTCAGTTGAAAATGCACGAGAAGAGCATGTTCGTTGTGAAGTTGAGGGGGCGTGTCGTCGTTTAGTCTTCTCTAAATGGAAGAAGTTATGTTGTGCGTTTGGTTGTCTGTTGTGTTCTGTGTTATCTAATAAGTGTGGTAGTGTAGTAGGGTTTGTGTAGTTGTTTAAGTCCAGTTGGTGCTTTAGATGTGGTTTAGTTGTGATGTTAAGGATGTTTGTGGTAGGTTGTGTAGGTAGACATGGGTTTACTTCAAAAAGCCTAGGTTACTTTTCTGATTCAAGGAGTTGTCGATTTGTTTGGAGATTTATGCCTTGGGTTCGATCAATATTTAAGTAAGAAAGGGTTTTGTTTTTTGAAGGGTTTCTTGCTTTGATCATCTTCTAAGAAGGTTTATTCTTAGGGTTATATCAATAAAGTAAGGGTTTTTACAAATGGGTTACTTTGCTAGATCGTGCTTTGTGTAGGTAAATTCACAAAAGGTTAAACGGTTAGCAAAGGGTTAAAAGAATGGCTAGTATGAATACTAGGTTAAACATCGAAAAGCTCGATGGGAATATTATACAAAAGATGAGGTTCACAAAAAGTGGGTTCAAACAACTTGGTCCTGGTGTTGAAACAGGAGTCCATGGAGTACATGATGAAAAACGTGTTTGGTTTGAGGTGGAACTGCAGGGAGCTCAAGGGGATCATGAAGCTGAGGTTTTTCAGGTTAGTAACGATGATACTGCAGTGGCTCAAAGATGGTTGGAGGACAAGAAACTTGAATAAAAGACAAACACGGACTGCTTGGTAAAAGAGCAGGAAAAGGAATACCAGACTGGGTGGAAGATCAAGACGGTTAATGTTCTTGATTCTTGTAATTAGAGGTCTACACAACAATGTACGAAGAGTAGGGTTGCCAAACATTTGGGTGTTGCAGGGTTACAGCAGCAGAATGGGTTGGTTAAGGAGACGAACGTGACACTCTTGGCTAAGGTACGTTGTTTTCTGATTCAGTCTGGTATGTCCAAGGTTCTTTGGGCAGAGGATACAACCATGTCTATATATCTAGTGAACAAGGTCACCGTCATCAGCGACTGGATTTAAAACGCCTATAGATATGTTAGGGTTTTTTGGTTGGCTTGCTAGTATTAAGCAAGGGATGCTTGAACTGGTTAAGGTCAAGTGCATATCTGGTATACGTAAAAAGGCTATGTGGGTAATAAGCTTTAGAGGTCGATTCCCTCAAATTCTTCTGGTAAGTCCTACAACGAGGCTATTTCTGACTCTTTCCCCATCATCAATCGTTGTAATATCAGGATTCTTTCGAAACCTGATGTGGCTACAAGTTCCGAATCCAACGAGGAGGATAACACCATTGACGTGGGGAATGAAGGGTCAACGTCCAATGTTGTTTGTGGGGTCAATGACAAAAAAGAAAACATCCCCCCTTCTGACAAAGCTATTTGTCTATGCGGCAATGAATGTGCTCTCTTTGAATATTAGAGGAGTGGGGGAAGTTCATAAAAGAAGTTGGGTGACAAGACTATGTTCCAATCACTGAATTAATTTTTTGGGCCTTCAAGAAACTATGTCAGGTGATATGAATAGGCTTGTCTTAAAGTCTATGTGGAAAAACTCTCAATTCGATTATGTTGTGAAAAACTCCGACGAAAACTCTAGGGGAATTGTAGCAATATGGGACAACACTCTTTTCACTCTTTCGTCCTCCTTGGGAGGCGATGGGTTTCTTGCTATAGTTGGGAATTGGTATAACATAAACATCCCTTGTCTCTTTATTATAGTTTATGCCCCTCAAGATCAAAGGCATAAAAGGAAGCTGTGGAAGGATATTACTCAACTGATTTCAATCCACAATACTCTAACCATTCTACCAGGAGACTTTAATGAAGTGTGGAATGTCGATGAACGAAAAGGAACCATGTTTGACCTAAGAGGAGATTCAAGATTCGATAATTTCATATCGTCATCAAGTCTTGTAGATTTACCAATGGGTGCTAAGAGGTTTACAAGGATGAACAATCTTGGCAACAAGCTTAGTAAGATCCATAGAGTTCTTGTCTCACAACATGTAATCGATCTTTGGCCCGGTTCTCATACGGTTGCATTACCTGGAGAATTTTCGGATCATACTCCAATCCTTTTATCTAATATGACAACCGACTTTCGGCCCTCTCCATTCAAGTTTTATAAAAGTTGGTTAAGTCACAAGGATTTCCCTCAATTGGTTAAGGAGTGTTGGACTTCAAGAAATGTCAGCCCGGTTCTAATAAGGTTTAAACTCTATTGTATCTTTCAAATGCAGATTGCAAAACCTTAAAAACATCATCAAACAGTGGCGACGTAAAGTACGTGAAACAGAAAATTTAGCTCTTGTAGAGTTACGTAAAATGGTTGATTGTTTGGATATGAAGGCTGAACTATCATTCTTAAATGATGATGTTAGATATATTATTCACTTTAGTCAATAGGTTAGGGGGTTTATTGTAAATATTAGCTCTAATTATAGCCATATTAAGGTTATTGGGTTTCTCTACGGCCCAAGCCCATCCTCCCCCTCTTCTCTATAAAAGGTGGTGAGGGGGAAGGGTTATATACACATTAATTCTTCCAACCTGTTTGTTCTCTCCCTCATCTCTATAAAAGGAGGTGAGGGGAGGGTTTTGTACTTCATTCTTTTCCTTACTCAATAAACATATAATATTGAGGGTTATATTCTTGTGCATCCTTTTCTTTTCTGTCATACATAATCTGCTGGGGTGTGTTCGTCTTCAAGATCGGATTTATTCCGCACTAGTAACCAGGTTGTAGGGTGATCGAATCCTACAAGTGATATCTAGAGCTCAGGTTCGCGGGTTCTCTGGTTAACTAGGATCTATCAAGAAGAGGTCTTTGTTGTTTGGTTTTTCTGGAAGTAACAGGAGGGTTCTATTCTGTTTGGGCTACCAGGTTCTCGACAACAAAAGTTCTTGGTGTTGAGGTTTTTTGACGTCAAGGAGCACCAGGGTATCGACAGGTATATGTTCTTGAGTTCTTCGATTGTCCGGTTTCGCGACAAGGTGTAGAAGACTTAAGGGAGTTATTGCACATCGGTAGTATCATAATCTCAAAGTTAACATATAAGCTTGATGAGCTACTCTTATCACCAATTGGTTTTGGAATAGAACCTCAGTTGGACTTATATGTTAGACTTGGTGAGATAGTGGGCCTAAGATATCCAACATAAACCATGCTCAATAAACCTTAAAGATTTCAGTGTTACCCCTCATAATGCAAAGCATAATCATTTTTTAGTACTTGTTTTCTTGATACACTAATGGTTGTAATTTAAAGTCAACACAATTATGATGAATGTTCTTATATATTTTGTCTATATAGTCCCCCGTAATATAATAAACTACAAACTCCAAAAATCATCGTAATAGAACTTCTCAATTTTACTTGATTGAAGCTCAACAAACTTTAGCATATTCGTATAGGTTTACTAACAACAATCATCTATTGGACACATCACCCATCGACCATGATTACCGCAAATATTTTATGGCTACGATAAGTTGTTTAATGGTTCTTAATACAAAAGCATCAGTTTAATCATCAATCAAAGCATAAAAACACAAACCCATTACTATGTCACCAAAAAAATATAAACCTTAAATCAATAATCCAGAAGTTGATGATTGATATAATTAACTTAAATTCATAAATCGAAAAGCATACCTTTGATGAACAGAATTAAGGGATGATGATCATGGATTTTTTTGGTCAGCCTATTTTTTTTTGTCATAGCTTTTTTTTAGTGTGTCGATCAATATGGAAGGAAGAAGGTTTTATGTATCTGTAGGTAGTAGATTTCCATTTTAACCCCTAAGCTTTTGGGGGATTTACTTCGCTTTCTTTTAAGTTTTTTTTTATTATTTTTTTAACACGTGTAATTTTATACCCAATGTTTCTGAAAAAATATGAAAACGATTTTTTTAGATTTTGGTCAAATAAAGAAAGATTTAACTTTTTCGAATTATAAATAATTAAAACTAAATTTTTTTAAGAGAATCATACCTAAAAAGAAACATTCTTTTTTTTCGAAATACAAAAATCCTCACTTTGCTTTTTTCTTTATTAGGTAAAAGATTCTATTCTTTCTCTTTGTCAGTTTGCCCTATATAAATAAAAGTTTAACCCCTATTTTATATTGTAAACATCAAAGCCTCTCTTCTTTATCGCAAAACGCCAAGACTTCTCGAACATACAACTTTTCCCAATTCCCAGGTGTTATCTTTTATCTATTGTTTAATGCTTTGTTTTAATTTACAATTATTCAATTAGAACATATTAAACATAAGTAAGTCTAGTTGTTTTGATATAAGTTTTGTCGTATTGAAATAGATATTTGATTATTCGTAAATCGTAATAATCGGTTTTAAAGCGAGGCACAATAAGAATTATGCGATCAACCATAACCAATTACCCAATTGATAATATTTTATTTGTGATGACTACAAGTTTTAAACAATAGTTTTTTTGTTTTTTTTATTTTTTTCGTGAATATTTTTCAGACAAACTATGCCTCCTAAGAGTTTTACGAAACAAAAATCTGGATATCAAAAGCGTTTAGAGAAACAACAAAGCGAACAACGCAATAAGTCACAATATGGAACTATGTTATTACTTTAATTTTTATTTACATAAATGTTACGATTGTAGTAATTTTAATAAAATTTATATAGCAGTATAACGAACTATTTGTGTTTTATGGGGCCCAGTTTATTATAACGGAATAAGGCACCAAAAATCCACGGGACGGCCCTGAGTCAACCCGTAACCTCGTTTAACCTATTCAACCTGTGTACCATTCTAACCTGCCAACTCAAGTATGGGTTAGGTTCGGGTTATGTTTAAACAGGTTAGGGTTGGCATAGCTGACCTGGTTATTTAAATAGATCAGGTTCGGGTTGGGGTTTTCTGACCCACTAACTTGTTAACCCGAACCTACAACTCGAACCTGACCCAAATTGACACCCCTACTCGTGGTATGCTACCGTGGACTGAATTGAAGAACCGACCAAACACATTTTCGTCTGATCCTAAGGCAAAAGTTTTTTTGTCGTTGGTTTTTGATTTACACATGCTTGGTCCTATTTCGGACAGATACACACATTAAATGTAAAATAAGGTGATATTAAGAGAAATACATATTAATTTGTTATAAAAAAGAAAAGAAAAAAGAGAAATAATAATCAAGATGTTAAAAATTGTAGTAAAGTAATGAAGTAAAGTATGGAAAATATTACTACGTATCGATTTACATAAAGTTTATTAGTATGCAATAAAAGTTATGAATAACAAGAGATAAGTAAGAAACAATATATATTACTTATGTTAAGATACTAGTGGTAGACGAAAACATCACAAAATCTTTGAAAAAAGTTTTAAAAAAGGAAGTACGAGTAAAAAAGAAAGGCTCATGATATAAATACCTCTAAAAAAATCATATATACCCCTCATGTTTTTTTTAACGGCATTTTATATAAAAACTAGCAAGGAGCTAGGAAAAAATTACGAAATAATGGAACTAGGATTTTTCATCCAAGTGTTCCAATCAAAATTTGAGCTACAACGACAAGAGCACCAATGAAAAGACAAGCGAACAATATCGTCAAAAAGGAGATCTAAACGAGAGAAGTTGATCCCAAATAAAACTTGATTGCGAAACTTCCAAATAACCCACCAAGAAATGTATAAACGCCTTCAAACACATCCTTGAGCCGTTTGGAAACTCTGAGATTTTTGAACCAAAAAAGTCAATCCTCATATGAGTGAAAGTCTTGATACTCTAATTCCCACCAATGAACAACCTTAAACATTAACTGACGAGCCAATTGGCAAGAGAAAATGAGGTGCGAAGTTGATTCCACAACAATACTACAAAGAGGGCAAATAATAGACCGTGATGTTCAAGCCTTCGAAGAGAAAGATTTCAACCGAATTGGGTACAAAGCTTATCCAAGAGAAGAGCTCTCCAAGCAAAAATATTAATCTTAATGGGAATAGATTTGACCCATCGTGTAGGAACATCCGTCTTCGGAAGCATGGAATCATCAATAATTTTGACCCTCATGTTATTTTGTTTTTTCTATTTTTAAATTTTTTTATCTTTATAATTTTGTACTCCCTTCGTCCCATAATAAATGTTCACTTTGATTTTTTTAGTCCTTCTTCTTCAACTTTGACCACGAATATTTTTATTTGTGTTATATAATACTTAATGAAAATTATGCCACTGAAAATACATATAAAACTCAATCCATTTATATACTTTTTATCAAGTATTATATAACACAAATAAAAATATTCATAGTCAAAGTTGAATAAGAAAGACTAAGAAAAGTCAAAGTGGACACTTATTATGAGACGGAGTTAGTATATGTTATAAAACTATAACACAGAAAATACGGAAGGAAAATTATAAAGTTTATTAAGTCAAAAGTATTAAACTGTCAAAAACTACGGAACAGAAACTGATAAAAAACTGCGTTTAAAAAAAGATACAAAAGAAATCAAAAGTACCTTTTTAGTACTTTTTTGTGAGCCAGACCAATAGTGCACCCAAAAAGAAAAGGAGGTGATTTGATGGAGTATCTGTATTCAAAAGTCAAAGTTTTAAAATAGGAAATGGCATTTTTAGGAAGCCTTTTTACTTTTATATAGTTATCAAGTCACTCTCTCCCACAAACACAAATGCAGATCTGTGTTTCTTTTTTGTTAAACACCCTCAACCCTTTCACATTTAATAAAACTTAAACGGGTATATTTTTTCTTACAATAATTCTAGACATTTGTTTTTAAGATATTGTTTTGTTCATGGGGGTTATTCTTCAAATAAATTACCAAATTTCTTTAGGGACAAATTCTTGATATTTGTTTTTAAGATATTGTTTTGTTCATGGGGGTTATTCTTCAAATAAATTACCAAATTTCTTTGAGGGACTTGGTCGGTTATTATATAGTAGTGATCTCATACCTAAATTATGAATATTCATAATTAAAACTTTCCAAAATTTCAAATCGGCGAAGTGTATAAAATTTAGGGATGATTCACGATCCCATTCACATTCACTCTCACCCTAAAAAAAATGTCGTCGTCGTCTGGGATCATTTGCATTCTTTGCAACGATGAGATCCGTCATGATCCAAAAGCAATTCAACAACATGTTTCTTCTTTTCATCCTGTAAGTTTTTTTATTTTTTATTTTATTATGCTTTTATATGAATTAATCATCTATGAGATCACTAGAAAGAAAAAACAAAATTGGATGATTAATTAGTGTAAAAGCATAATAAAATAAAAAATAAAAAAACTTCAGGATGAAAAGAGGAAACATGTTGTTGAATTGCTTTTGGATTATGTCGGATCTCATCGTTGCAAAGAATGCAGATGATCCCAGGCGACGACGACATTTTTTTAAGGTGGGAGTGAATATGAATGGGATCGTGAAATCATCCCTAGATTTTATACACTTCACCGATTTGAAATTTTGGAAAGTTTTAATTGTGAATATTCATAATTTAGGTATGAGATCGCTACTATATAATGACCGACCAAGACCCTCAAAGAAATTTGGTAATTTATTTGAATAACCCCATGAACAAAACAATATCTTAAAAAAATATCTAGAATTGTTGTAAGATAAAATATACCCATCACCACCACCTGCTGTTGATCATGATGTTGTTGCTGCTGCACCACATCATGATGTTGCTACCACTGTTGCGCACCACCTGCTGTTGATCATGATGTTGATGTTGTCTTTTCGGACTCATATGGATTGGTATGGTAGCACACTTTTTTTTCTATTTTTATATATAATAAATAAATATATATATATATATTTACTTTGTGTCTTTTTCTTATAGACCTCCTTTTCGAGGAGGATCCGCGTATCTTTTGCTAGTGGTGCGATGAGAGCTTCTCTGATTTGAGTTCCTCCACCGTTCATATTTTTTCTGTTCATGTGGCTCCTGATGATGATGTGGCTGGCAGTGTTTTGTGGCTCCTGCTTCTCTTTCTTCTTATGATTTGTTTGGTTTTTGATTTTTTGTTATTTGGATACAATTGTAACATTTGCCCTTTTGTGTTCTGAATATCCTATTTTTGTCCTTTGACTATTTGACTTTTGTCAGTTTATTCAGATATTGTACCGTGTTGACTAGGGATGAGCACGGTACCGGTCCCGTACCGAATTAGTGGTACCAATTTTTTCTCGAGCATAAATTAGTGGCACTGGTATCGTATCGAACGGGATTCGGATCTCGGTACCGGTACCGGGAAATCGGGTTTTCTCGTTTTTTTCTGGAATTTCCCGATTTGGTACCAGTCCAGTACCGAATTAGTGGTCCCGATTTTTTTTCACCTTATTTCGTAGTCCCGGTACCGTACCGTATACCGGGAATAGGTACGGTTTCGGTACGGTTCCGGTTCGGTTTTGGGATTCGGGTCGAAATGCTCATCCTGACGGTGCTGATTTTGTTGAGAATTGTGATAAATTGTGGTTTATTGTGAATAATAATATTTTTTTAAAGGTTATTATTGTGTTATTTGTATTCCGGGTGGTTTGACCCGTGAATGTTGAGAAGTGCCGAAAAACGAGTCTGACACGTCCGTTAATGTCGAAATGAGTTTTTGAAGGGTTTTAAGTGAAAATATGGCAAGTAAATACTCTAAGTTATTGGAAAAGTATTTTTAAAGTGAATAAAAATGCTAAGTAACTTTGGGGAGTATTTTACGGTTGAGTTTTATGAGCTTTTAAGTGGTTTTGACACAAAAAGAAAGACCCGACACCCCCTAGGATGTCATAACCGGTCGAACCAAGGAGGTATGATTTTAGCTTCCTTGTCTTGCATTGGTAAACATATTTGCCTTTCACTAGACAATTTCACTCATTTCTTTTTATTTCAAAAAAATAAACAAAACACACACATAAGAGGGTGTGTGTGTGCATTCGAAGTAAGCCACCAACAAACATCCATAGTTTTTCCAACTTTGATCAAGAACGTGTTATTCCGGGTTGATAAGAGTGTTTGGGTATTCATTTAAACAATGTTTGAGTTGTCCGGTTCGTGTCGAAATCTACAAATTTGAAAATTTTCTTGTAAGTTTTTAAATTTAAATCTCATTTGTCCTTTTGGTTTTATTTTGATGCATAGATGCTAGTTGTACAAGTTGATCGTCATGAAAATTGATTTTTGGAAATGAAACGAAAGAAAAAGGGTGTGTTTGGTTCGTGTAATATAAAAAGGAAAAAGAGGGGATTTTTGTAGTTTTGATGTTGTGGTCGTGATGGTTGAATGACATATGTTGCTAGATAGCTTATTTTTGATAATAGCTTGTATAGCTTATTGCGGGCTTATTTTTAAGCACTTATTGGCTTATTTTGGGCTTATAATGCCACGTCACATATGGAAATTACTAGGGAAGTGATTTTTTATTATTTCGTGTTATGGCGTATGTTCATGGGCTATTTTTGAGGCTTATGATAGTAACCAAAAGCGATACGTAGCTTATTAGCTTATTTTCAAGCTTAATATATGTATTGTGGAGCTTATGGGCTCGCGGCCCAATAAGCCCATTTGAGCTGTGGCTTAATGGGAGGGCTTATTATGGTCCGGATTATTTTATACTTATTAGTATGAGCTTATATATGTTGTTGGGCCTTGGTTTTGGGCTTGGATCGTATTTTGGACTTATAAATACTATAATGGACCCTTATTGGGCCTTGAAGCCCAATAAGTGATATTTGGTTGTTTTAAAGGTTTTGACGGACTTTTTGAAAGCGAAATGTATTTACGAAGTGATATTGATCGTTATTTTGGGGAAAACGTTTTAGTAGACATTAAAGTTTGAGATTTTGGAATTTTGTTAGAAAAGTGTCGAAATTGTGAAAAGTGTTTGGAATTAAGGTTTGAAACCTTAGAAAACATTGTGTAAACGTACGGGTCATGTCGAAATTTCGTATTTAGTTTCGGATTGAGTTAATCCTTGGAGCAACGCCGGTTGCAAAGTCTCCCTATCGGTTGGCACCTTCTGAATTGGAGGAGTTGTCTGGACAACTCAAGGAACTCCAAGACAAGGGTTTCATTCGACCAAACTCATCGCCTTGGGGAGCATCGGTATTGTTTATGAAGAAGAATGATGGTTCCTTTAGGATGTATATTAACTATAGAGAATTGAACAGTTGACTGTTAAGAATCGTATTCTGCTTCCTAAGATTAATGATCTATTTGATCAACTGCAAGGGTCGCAGTTTTTCTCTAAGATAAATCTTAGGTCTAGATACCATCAGTTGAGAGTGCATGAGGATGACATTCTAAAGACTGCATTTAGAACTCGTTATGGACATTTCGAGTTCACAGTAATGCCCTTTGGTTTGACTAACGCACCAGCGGTATTCATGGATTTAATGAATAGAGTTTGTAGGTCGTATCTTAATAAGTTTGTGATAATATTTATAGACGATATCTTAATCTACTCTAAGACTCAAGAGGAGCATGTAGAGCACTTAAGGTTAGTCTTGGAATTGCTTAAGGAGAAACTGTATGCTAAGTTTTCTAAGTGTGAATTCTGGCTAAGAGAAGTACGGTTTATTAGGCATGTGATAAATGGTGATAGGATTCATGTAGTCCCTAGTAAGATTAAAGTTGTTAAGAATTGGAAAGCCCCTAGAACACCGTCTAAGGTTCGTTCGTTCTTAGGATTGGCTGGATATTACCGTAGGTTCATTGAGAACTTTTATAAGATAGCTAAGTCTCTTACTATCCTTACTCAAAAGAGTAAGACGTTCGATTAGGGCGAGGAACAGGAATTGGCATTTCAAACTTTGAAGGATAAGTTGTGTAATGCGCCTGTTCTAGGTCTCCCCGATGGGTCAGAAGATTTTGTGGTGTATTGTGATGCGTCCGGGATAGGACTAGGCTGTGTGTTAATACAGAGAGGTAGGGTGATAGCCTACGCGTCTAGGCAGTTGAAAATTCATGAGAATAATTATATGACCCATGATTTAGAGTTGGGTGCAGTTGTGTTTGCACTTAAGATTGGAGACATTATCTGTATAGGACAAAGAGTGTCATCTATACAGAACCTAAGAGTCTTCAGTATATCTTTAGTCAGAAAGAGTTGAATATGCGACAGCGTCGCTGGATAGAGTTGTTTAGTGATTATGACTGTGAGATTCACTACCATCCTGGTAAGGCGAATGTAGTGGCTGATGCCCTAAGTAGAGAGGAAAGAGTTAAGCCTAAAAGAGTTAGAGCTATGAATATGACCTTTCAGTCGAGTATTATAAATAGGATACTAGCGGCTCAGAAGGAGGCTATTGATGAGTCTGCGAGATTGAAGAAAGGTTTGGATGAGATGATTGAGCAGAGAAGTGATGGGACTTTGTGTTACCTGGATCGAATATGGGTACCGTTAAAGGGTGATGTGAGAACCCTGATAATGGATGAAGCCCATAGGTCGAAGTACTCAGTACACCCAGGAGCTGATAAGATGTATTATGACCTTAGACATAGGTATTGGTGGCCTGGAATGAAGAAGGATATAGCTGTGTATGTTAGTAAGTGTTTGACTTGTTTAAGGGTTAAGGCTGAGAATCAAAGACCATCTGGCTTGCTCCAGCAACTTGAGATTCCTGAATGGAAATGGGAAGGAATAGCTATGGATTTTGTAACTAAGTTGCCTAGGACTAGTAGTGGGCATGACACAATCTGGGTCATTATGGACCGGTTGACTAAGTCTGCTCATTTTCTACCTATGCGTGAGGATTATAAGATGGATAGATTGGCTAGATTGTATTTGAATAAGATAATTGCCAGACATGGTGTACCGATCTCGATCATATCGGATCGTGATAGTCGGTTCACATCAAGGTTTTGGCAGTAAATGCAAGAGGCATTAGGAACTCGTTTAGACATGAGTACGGCTTACCACCCTCAGACCGATGGTCAGAGTGAGCGTACTATTCAGACTTTGGAAGACATGCTTAGAGCGTGCGTCCTAGACTTCGGGGGAAGTTAGGATGTTCATCTTCCACTGGTCGAGTTTTCGTATAAGAATAGTTATCATTCTAGTGTGAGGTGTGCACCATTTGAGGCTTTGTATGGTAGAAAGTGTCGTTCCCCGATTATGTGGGTCGAGGTTGGAGAAGGTTAGTTGATAGGACCTGAGTTAGTGCAAGAAACCACTGAGAAGATCAAGCATATTAAGGATAGACTTAAGGCTGCGCGTGATCGTCAGAAAAGTTATGCTGATAAGAGGAGAAAGCCTCTAGAGTTTAGTGTAGGTGACTATGTCTTGCTCAAAGTGTTGCCTTGGAAAGGTGTTGTACGCTTTAGGAAGAAAGGGAAGTTAGCATCTAGATTTGTTGGACCTTTTGAGATTATTGAGAAGGTAGGCCCTGTAGCCTATCGGTTAGTTTTGCTTGAGGAATTAAATGGTGTTCATGACACATTCCACGTGTCGAACCTTAAGAAGTGTTTGGCTGATCCAACACTGCAAGTGCCTTTGGATGAGATCCAAGTTGATGCTAAGTTGAATTTTGTGGAAAAGCTTATAGAAATTTTGGAAAAAGGGTTTAAGAAGTGGAAGTGAAGTAGAATTGCCATCGTCAAGGTTCGATGGAATTCAAAACGTGGTCCTGAATTCACGTGGGAACGTGAAGATCAGATGAAGCTTAAGTACCCGCATTTGTTTAGTGATATTAGTGGCTGAATTTCAGGGTCAAAATTCTTTTAAGGGGGGTAGAATGTAACCTTTGCCCTTTTTGTGTTCTGATTATCCTATTTTAGTCCTTTGACTATTTGACTTTTGTCAGTTTATTCATATATTGTACCGTGTTAACGGTGGTGATTTTGTTAAGAATTGTGATAAATTGTGGTTTATTGTGAATAATAATATTTTTTTAAAGGTTATTATTGTGTTATTTGTATTCGGTGGGTTCACCCGGAATTTTTTAAAGTGCCAAAAAACATCCTGAACACGTCCTGTTATGTCCACATGAGTTTTTGAAGGGTTTTTAAGTGAAAATATGAAAGTAAATACTCCTAATTTAATATGAAAAGTATTTTTAAAGTGAATAAAAATGCTAAGTAACTTTGGGGAGTATTTTACGGTTGAGTTTTACGAGCTTTTAAGTGGTTTTGACACGAAAAGAAAGACCCGACACCCCCTAGGATGTCATAACCGGTCGAACCAAGGAGGGAACAAGGAGGCATGATTTTAGCTTCCTTGTCTTGCATTGGTACACATATATTCCTTTTATTAGACAATTCCACTCATTTCTTTTCATTTAAAAATAAATAAAACACACACATAGGGGTGTGTGTGTGTGCTTTCGAAGTAAGCCACCAACAAACATCCATAGTTTTTCCAACTTTGATCAAGAACGTGTTATTCCGGGTTGATAAGAGTGTTTGGATATTCATTTAAACAACGTTTGGGTTGTCCGGTTCGTGTCGAAATCTACAAGTTTGAAGATTTTCTTGTAAATTTTCAAATTTAAATTTCGTTTATTGGGCCTTGGTTTTGGGCTTGGATCATATTTTGGACTTATAAATACTATCATGGATCCTTATTGGGCCTTAAAGCCTAATAAGTGATATTTGGTTGTTTTAAAGGTTTTGACAGACTTTTTGGAAGCGAAATGTATTTACGAAGTGATATTGATCGTTATTTTGGAGAAAACATTTTAGTAGACGTTAAAGTTTGAGATTTTGGAATTTTGTCGAAAAAGTGTCGAAATTGTGAAAAATGTTTGAAATTAAGGTTTGAAACATTAGAAAACGTTGTGTAAACGTACGTGTCATTTTCAACCAAATAATGATTATTTTAAGGTGACCAAGATTACCGAATAGGTTTATCGAGATATATTTATAATTATTTATTATAAATATTTACTTATACTACTTATCTATTTCCTTTAAATAGTATAAGTATATACCGTTGAAATATCGGATTGATATGACTATTGGATATGTCGTCAACCATCACACCACTAAGTTGTTTTGAGTACTTGTACAACGCGTCTAAAACTCTATGCATCGAACGTAGTTGTTTTGAGTACTGGACTAGGTCTTGTGCGGACGTCGTTGCATTTGCTTGTGTAGTTGAGAGTTGGTTGCTAAAGGCTTGCTTAAGGTGATTTCTCGTAGCCCCACTTTTTACCGTTTTCCGTTGGGGGCAAATGATACTCAAATGAGTTTTGAAATGTTTTGAATTAAACTATGTGAAATGTGGTTTTGTTTTTGGACAAGATATGTGCTTATGACTGCTATGTGAATCTTATGTGTTGTATGATTGTTTGGATCGGATAGGTACGCCTACCCGGTATTTGCATGATTGTTTAGATCGGATGGGTACGCCTACCCAGTATTGGTATGATTATTGGATCGGATGGGTACGCCTACCCAGTATTTGTGTGATTATTGGAGCGGATGGGTACGCCTAACCAGTTTTTTTGTGAGGTCCTGCCCTAATATAGTGCTCCAGCTGGTAGGCCTTTTAGGTGCGTAAGTGACATATGGTGTTTGATTTTGATGATTGTTTGCCCGTATATTCACTGT
This sequence comes from Tanacetum coccineum, assembly GCA_026074375.1. NCBI lineage: Eukaryota > Viridiplantae > Streptophyta > Magnoliopsida > Asterales > Asteraceae > Tanacetum > Tanacetum coccineum. The sequence goes on along the minus strand of BQNB010031909.1, from coordinate 33,837 downwards.
CATATAGCACTATTGTCCACTGTTTTAAAGTATTGGCACAACTTTTGGGTTTAAGGTCAAACCTACGAGCTCACCAACATTATTGTTGACGTTTGCGAGTATCATTTTCAGTTGAAGTGAAAGAAGAGTAAGTTGATGATATGTGATAGCAGACTTAGAAGTTTCCCTTGTGGATTTTTCATGCGAAGTCTTGCTTGCTTGTTTGTTTGATGTGGTATTTGGATATTATAGTTTAAGTTTGGATTTGGTCCCACGTGTGGGCATTTTGATTTGTAAGGGATTTTTGGGATTTGGATAGTGATTTGGGACATCACTCGAGGTTGGTCGAGGTAGATGGTCTTCGTAACACTTGAAGTTAATGCATTGTAGTTTTCTCTATATTGTATCTTGTGTTATGATTGATCATTACATTACATTCCTGAGTTTTCGCCATTATCGAGGTGTGACAGATTGGTAATCAGATCCAAGTTTATAGAGAACTAGGTGGTTTGGCCTAGACTATAACCTAAGATCCATCGTTTAGTTGCGTATAGGATCTATGTGCGCGGTGTTCCGCTTTTGCTAGCTTTTGTGTGATCGCAGTTTGGTGCTTTAGTTATGTCAGTCATTGAGATGTGTAAGCCTAATACTAAGTACAACTGGGAAATGATACGAGTATAAATACGATGGCCAACGTAGTTATAAACGTATCATGACTCGCGCATATCTAGTATTATCATTTGCACGAATCAATGATGACACTGTAAGGTGGTATTATGTGTAGAGTTATATATATAGTAGGATATTATATATATATATATATATATATATATATATATATATATATATATATATATATATATATATATATATATATATATATGAGTCATCCTGCCTACCTAACGTTGCCCATGTTCCCCCTCGTATAGATAATGCCGCCAAGGATGAGGACCCGAAATGCTGGCCGGTCTGCTGCCAAATCACTAAAAGGGGGAACGGGTGTACGGGTTGGTAGAGGTGGAAGGTGTAGAAGGCTTAGGGAAGGTAATGATGACCGTGTTGGTGATTTGAATGGTCAAGGAAATAACCAAGGTATGGGAATAGGGGTGTAGAGGGGGTCAATGAGAATATAGAGGGAGTCAATGGGGGAGCATCCGAATTCTCGACGATCATTGCCCAGCAATTGCAGAACCTCTTACCCACCATGCTAGCTTAGGTTGGTAACCAAGGAAATGTTGGAAATCAGAATGGTAATGTGAGTAATGAGAACGTTCAGGAGAACGTTAGGAATGTGTTAGTGAATGGCAACCGGGTAGGTTATTCATATAAGGAGGTGTTATAGTTCTCACTCGATGGATCGGGAAAATGGAGAAAGTGCAAGATATGAGTGGTTTTAGTGTTGACCAAAAAGTGAAATACACTGCTGGTTCATTTGTGGGTAAGGCTTTAACGTGGTAGAACTCTCAGATCCGCACACTAAGCCAGGAAGTTTCTGTTAGTATGTCATGGAATGACTTTAAGTTTATGATGATAGAAGAGTTTTGTCCTAGTCATGAGATGCAAAGTTAGAAACTGAGTTATGAAATCACGACATGGTCAGGGCTGGCCATGCTGCGTATACTGATATGTTTCATGAGTTAGCGAGGCTAGTTCCTCACTTAGTAACTCCAGAAAGTAGGAAGATTAAGAGGTATGCATATAGCCATGCTCTAGAGATCCGTAGGATGGTGGCAGCAACGGAGCCAAAGACTATCCAGAAGGCTGTGCAGATTTCTGGTGTACTGACCGATGAGGCTGTTAGGAATGGATCAATTAAGAAGGTTGAGAAAAGAGGAAATGTGGGGGGAACCTAGCAAAGATACGAATGGTAGGGATGATAATAAGAGGACTAGGACTGGTAATGCTTTTGCTACTACCGCAAACCCTGTAGGAAGAGAGAATATGGGTGTTTGGCCCAAGTGTACCACCTGCCATTCTTACCATGTACCCGGAGGGCCTTGTCGCACATGCTTCAACTGTAATCGCCCAGGGCATTTAGCAAATGATTGTAGAAGCATGCCTAGGAATGTGAACCCCGCCAATGATAGAAACCCAACTGTTAGGGCATGTTATGAGTGTGGTAGTACCGACCATGTCAGGCCAGCTTGTCCTAGATTGAAATGGGCACAAGGACCTGGAGGAAATCCTCCAAACCAAATTGTTGCCAATAATGAGGGTCGAGGTCGTGGAAACTAGGAGAATCAAGCAAGGGGTAGGGCATTCATGTTAGGAGCAGAGGAAGCTCGTCAGGACCCGAACATTGTGACGGGTACATTTACTTTAAATGATCATTTTGCCAATATCTTGTTTGACTTTGGTGCCGATTATAGCTTTGTTTCCACTACTTTTATACCTCTGTTAGGCATAGCCCAGTGAATTACATTCCTGAGTTTCCGCCATTATCGAGGTGTGACAAATTGGTAATCAAATCCAAGGTTATAGAGAACTAGGTGGTTTGGCCTAGACTATAACCTAAGATCCATCGTTTAGTTGCGTATAGGACCTATGTGCGCGGTGTACCGCTTTTGCTTGCTTTTGTGTGATCGCAGTTTGGTGCTTTAGTTATGTCAGTCATTGAGATGTGTAAGCCTAATACTAAGTACAACTAGGAAAGGATACGAGTATAAATACGATGGCCAACGTAGTTATAAACGTATCATGACTCGCGCATATCTAGTATTATCGTTCGCACGAATCAATGATGACACCGTAAGGTGGTATTATGTGTATAGTTATATATATATATAGTAAGATATTCTCTCTCTCTCTCTATATATATATATATATATATATATATATATATATATATATATTATATGTGTTGTGTGTGTATATATATATATATAGATATATCTATATATATAAATTCTATATATTAAATAATATATATATAATATAATATATATATATATAAAAAATATATATATAATGTGTGTGTGTGTGTGTGTGGTGTGTGAGTGTGTGTGTGGTGTGTGTGTGAGTTGAGGATAGAGAGAGTCTTCCTGCCTACCTAATGTTACCCATGTTCGCCCTCGTATAGATAATGCCGCCAAGGATGAGGACCCGAAATGCTGGCCGGTTTGTTGCCGAATCACTAGGAGGGGGAACGGGTGTATGGGTTGGTAGAGGTGGGAGGGGTAGAAGGCCTAGGGAAGGTAATGATGAGCATGTTGATGATTTGAATGGTCAAGGAAATAACCAAAGTATGGGAGCTAATGGGGGTGTAGAGGGGGTCAATGGGAATGTAGAGGGAGTCAATGGGGGAGCACCCGACTTCTCGATGATCATTGCCCAGCAATTGCAGAACCTCTTACCCGCCATGCTATCTCAGGTTGGTAACCAAGGAAATACTGGAAATCAGAATGGTAATGTGAGTAATGAGAACGTTCAGGAGAACATTAGGACTGTGTTAGTGAATGGCAACCGGGTAGGTTGTTCATATAAGGAGTTCTTAGCTTGTAACCCTAAGGAATATGATGGTAAGGGAGGTGTTGTAGTTCTCACTCGATGGATCGAGAAAATGGAGAACGTGCAAGATATGAGTGGTTTTAGTGTTGACCAAAAAGTGAAATACACTGCTGGTTCATTTGTGGGTAAGGATTTAACGTGGTGGAACTCTCAGATCCGCACACTAAGATGGGAAGTTGTTGTTAGTATGTCATGGAATGACTTTAAGTTTATGACGATAAAAGAGTTTTGTCCTAGTCATGAGATGCAAAAGTTAGAAACTGAGTTATGAAATCACGTCATGGTCGGGGCTAGCCATGCTGCGTATACTGATAGGTTTCATGAGTTGGCGAGGCTAGTTCCTCACTTAGTAACTCCAAAAAGTAGGAAGATTGAGAGGTATGTGTATAGCCATGCTCCACAAATCCATAGGATGGTGGCAGCAACGGAGCCAAAGACTATGCAGAAGGCTGTGCAGATTTCTGGTGCACTGACCGATGAGGCTGTTAGGAATGGATCAATTAAGAAGGTTTAGAAAAGAGGAAATGTGGGGGAACCTAGCAAAGATAAGAATGGTAGGGATGATAATAAGAGGACTAGGACTGGTAATGCTTTTGCTACTACCGCAAACCCTGTAGGAAAAGATAATATGGGTGTTTGGCCTAAGTGTACCACCTGCCATTCTTACCATGCACCTGGAGGGCCTTATCGCACATGCTTTAACTCTAATCACCCAGGGCATTTGGCAAATGATTGTAGAAGCATGCCTAGGAATGTAAACCTCGTCAATGCTAGAAACCCAACTGTTAAGGCATGTTATGAGTGTAGTAGTACCGACCATGTCAGGCCAGCTTGTCCTAGATTGAAATGGGCACAAGGACCTGGAGGAAATCCTCCAAACCAAGTTGTTGCCAATAACGAGGGTCGAGGTCGTGGAAACCAGGAGAATTAAACAAGGGTTAGGGCATTTATTTTGGGAGCAGAGGAAGCTCGCTAGGACCCGAACATTGTGACAGCTACATTTACTTTAAACGATCATTTTGCCACTATCTTGTTTAACTCTGGTGCCAATTATAGCTTTGTTCCAACTACTTTTATACCTCTGTTAGGCATAAAGCCCAGTGATGAGGTCATTAAGGGTTGTAGACTAGGAATCGAGGGTTATGGCTTTGACATTGAGTTGATACCATTCGGGCATGGGAGTTTTGATGTGATTATAGGTATGGATTGGTTGTCTAACCATAAGACTAAAATAATTTGTCATGAGAAAGTGGTAAGGATACCACTACTAGATGGCAAGGTGCTTAGAGTATTAGGAGAGAGACCAGAAGGTAAAGCGAGACTCTTGATGAGTACTAAGACTATAGATAAGAAGCAAGAAGAGATTGTTGTGGTTAGAGATTTCCCCGAGGTATTTCTGGATGATTTATCTGGATTGCCACCTCCCTGGGAAATTGAGTTTCGGATTGAGTTAATCCCTAGAGCAACACCGGTTGCAAAGTCTCCCTATCGGTTAGCACCTTCTGAATTGGAGGAGTTGTCTGGACAACTCAAGGAACTCCAAGACAAATGTTTCATTCGACCAAACACATTGCTTTGGGGAGCATCGGTATTGTTTGTGAAGAAAAAGGATGGTTCTTTTAGGATGTGTATTGACTATAGAGAATTAAACAAGTTGACTGTTAAGAATCATATTCTGCTTCCTAGGATTGATGATCTATTTGATCAACTGCAAGGGTCACAGTTTTTATCCAAGATAGATCTTAGGTCTGGATACCATTAGCTGAGAGTGCATGAGGATGACATTCCAAAGACTGCATTTAGAACTCGTTATGGACATTTCGAGTTCACAGTAATGCCCTTTGGTTTGACTAACGCACCAGCAGTATTCATGGATTTAATGAATAGAGTTTGTAGGTCGTATCTTAATAAGTTTATGATAATATTTATAGACGATATCTTAATCTACTCTAAGACTCAAGAGGAGCATGTAAAACACTTAAGGTTAGTCTTGGAATTGCTTAAGAAGGAGAAACTGTATGCTAAGTTTTCAAAGTGTGAATTATGGCTAAGAGAAGTATAGTTTCCTTGGCATGTGATAAATGGTGATAGGATTCATGTAGAACCTAGTAAGATTTAACCTGTTAAGAATTGGAAAGCCCCTAGAACACCGTCTGAGGTTTATTCGTTCTTAGGATTGGCTGGATATTACCGTAGGTTCATTAAGAACTTTTCTAAGATAGCTAAGTCTCTTACTATCCTGACTCAGAAGAGTAAGACGTTCGATTGGGGCGAGGAACAAGAATTGACATTTTAAACTTTGAAGGATAAGTTGTGTAATGCGCCTGTTCTAGCTCTCCCCGATGGGTCAGAAGATTTTGTGATGTATTGTGATACGTCCAGGATAGGACTAGGTTGTGTGTTAATGCAGAGAGGTAGGGTGATATCCTACGCGTCTAGGCAGTTGAAAATTTCTAAGAATAATTATACGACTCATGATTTGGAGTTGGGTGCAGTTGTGTTTGCACTTAAGATTTGGAGACATTATCTGTATGGGACAAAGAGTGTCATCTATACAGACCCTAAGAGTCTTCAGCATATCTTTAGTCAGAAAGAGTTGAATATGCGACGGCGTCACTGGATATAGTTGTTTAGTGATTATGAATGTGAGATTCACTACCATCCTGGTAAGGCGAATGTGGTGGCTGATGCCCTAAGTAGAGAGGAAAGAGTAAAGCCTAAAAGAGTTAGAGCTATGAATATGACCTTTCAGTCGAGTATCAAGGATAGGATACTGGTGGTTCAGAAGGAGGCTATGGATGAGTCTGTGGGATTGTAGAAAGGTTTGGATGAGATGATTGAGTAGAGAAGTGATGGGACTTTGTGTTACCTGGATCGAATATGGGTACCGTTAAAGGGTGATGTGAGAACCCTGATAATGGATGAAGCCCATAGATCGAAGTACTTAGTACACCCAGGAGCTGATAAGTTGCATTATGACCTTAGAGATAGGTATTGGTGGTCTGGAATGAAGAAGGATATAGCTATATATGTTAGTAGGTGTTTGACTTGTTTGAGGGTTAAGGCTGAGCATCAAAGGCCATCTGGCTTGCTCTAGCAACCTAAGATTCCCGAATGGAAATGTGATGGAATAGCTATGGATTTTGTGAATAAGTTGCCTAGGACTAGTAGTGGGCATGACACAATCTGGGTCATTATGGACCGGTTGACTAAGTCTGCTCATTTTCTACCTATGCGTGAGGATTATAAGATGGATAGATTGGCTAGATTGTATTTGAATAAGATAGTTGCCAGACATGGTGTACCGATCTTGATCATATCGGATCATGATAGTCGGTTCACATTAAGGTTTTGTGTGACAATCCATCAATTTCAGGTCGCTATTTTATTCTTGAGTATTAAATATATTTTTCAATTTTATGTTGAGATATGAACTCACGACTAACCGGGAGAATTAGGGCTTGCATTTGTAATTTACGTAACGTTTACAAAGAACCGGCGAATTCTACGTTAAGCATCGACGCTTATATTTTCAAAATGCCATAGAAATAATTTTATTACATTCGTTTTTATTTTTCGTATTACGTGCATTTTTCGTATTTTACGTAAAATCTTTACGAGCAATGTTTATAATTATTATTCGTCTTGTACCGTACGTAACTAGACTATTGATAATGTATAAAATAAATACTTAACAAAGTTAAGTAAGTTAGTTAATTAATTAACTACATAATATCTATTTGGACACATTTAGAAAAACTAAGAGTATGGAGGGACCATTGTTGTCAAAACCACAAACCACCATAAGTATAAAAGGAAATCTTATAACAAGAAATTCATTCCTAACGCACCACCAGGAAAAACAAATCCCTGGCTCCTCTCCTTGTTCATCCTCCACACCCCCAATCGTCAACATAAGTTAAATTTCCGGCCAAAATAATTCCATGCAAAATAATCCGAGCATACCATATTAATCCTCTCATCGAGGCCTACAAATCCCACTAATCAATTTATACATACAAAGAGTTTTGTGAGTTTATGAGTTTTGGCTCAATTCAAGCCAAACCCACATGAGAGGTGTTGTTATAGGACTAGATGAAGCTATGGGTCATGTTGGTTTCATTGGAAAATATTTTTTGTTCGGGTCCTTGTTTTGAGCCGCGGGTTAAGAGACACCAAATACGTGTTTGGTCTAAGTCTAAAGGTTGTTAAAATACAAGATTTAAAAAGGGTATGATGATTGTTTGGGTCGAGTATATGTTCGGGTTAGGAGCTGCGTTCATGGGCCGAGAGTGAAGGCGAAGCCGTCATGTTCATTATGCTTATGAAAGCATTGTAAAAATTGGTATATTGTTATTTTGGTTGTTTTGGATTTTGTATGTGATGAACCTCAAATTGAGTCTTGCGCGACTAGGATAGTTTGGGTCAAACGAGTGTTGTAAATGTTGTTAATACACTAGTTTAGACATATTGTAAATAGATTTTTAGCCAAAAATGGCGTTTGGTGTATGTTTGTAATAGTTGATTTAGTGCAAAAACCTTGGCACGTAAAACGAGGTCTGAGGCGGGTCGAAATAATATATTGGTAAAAAACATTGTAGATGATGTTAAGACGTCCATTTTGATAGGTGGATCGTCCCGTAACTCTTCCTAACGAAGTTATGGCCGATCAAAGATTGGAAAATATATGTTTGCTTTGACAGCTTTTTGATAGATTGTGCTGCTGTCCCGAATTTAAACTAAGATTTCGGGCACTTTCGAGTCCGTTTCGGCCTTCAGGCGAAACCCGAAAGTCGTTCGTATAACCGTTTTGCATAAACTTGCTTTTTGGTCAAACTTTCGAAAATGTGATTTAGCGGGTCAAAACCCACGATCAAACTGCTGACTTTCTATAAAAATATATTATGGTCAGAATTTGGTTAAAAAGGTATTTTCTTCATTCTTTACGGCGATGATTCAAGTCTCGACCAAAACTAAAAGTTGTCCGAATATCGTTTCCGATAAAATTTCTTCTTACTCCGAGTCGTGAAACGTGATCTAGTGACCCGTTGGGTACGAGACAAATTTAGTCATATTTTACTATATTATATATATCTAATAATATTAGTATATAATATATATATATATTATATATATATATATAATATATATATATATATTATAATTTATATATATTTTGGTAAAATCTAATTGATATGACTTTTATAAAGTCTACAAGATATTTAAATGACTTACTAAAGTCTTATAAGTTGATAGATGAAAATAAAAATAGTAAGTATTATTTTTTAAAAAAAAAATTTTATGTGTTTGAACTTACAAAAATTGGTACTTTCCGGAAAATAGTAATTTAAAAAAATAGAAAGTTACCAAAATAAATTATTTTGAATAAGTCACGAGATATAAAACGTGAGGATTAATTATAACTCAATTAAGTGGTTTGGGATTTAGGTCGCGCAAGTGGATTTCTCATCACATGTATATTATATATAAAAATTATTCTTGCTGATACGATGTGTGCATCGTCAGCCACGTTTGTTGATTATTAATTCGTGCGCATAATTATAGATGTCATAGTGATCTTGTAGACCTTTTTATGTGCTAATGTGGATTGTTGAGCATGGTCGCCGACCAGGTGAGTTCATAGCCTCGCATTTTAATACTTGAATTGTTTTTTAAACCCGCGAAGGGATAAAATGCTTGTTTTTTAAAATTAAACACAAGAGACTTGAATGTATGCTAGTGGCCTTGATTATTATAAGTTGAAGTAACTCGCTAGATAAAAGACCCGCGGAGATCATGAATTGTTAATTGCCGAGTAATGGCATACGCTTATACAAGAAATAGTACTATTTGGAGATTACCACCTCCAATCCGTGACGACTAGCTATCGTCTCGTATCGGGAAAAAGACACTACGAATGCGTTGTATATAGAATAATATACATTCATAGCGAGGGTGTATAGTGGGCATGTTTATGATATGGTAACATTCGATTCATGAGGCTTATAATAATCCCCCATATAACTTTGTCTGATCCACATCGTTATATCCTGATGAATATTGAGAAATGATACTTGTGTTCGGAGATTAGATGTTGGGAACCCCAACATATTTTTATGGTTTTTATATATAAACTCTATGGATTCACTCAATATTATTGTTGACTTTTTAGCATGTTTTATCTCAGGTCCTTGAAGGTAATTCGGTGATGGAGATACGTGGAGATATTAATGAAACATATATTTTGAAGGCCCTTTTTAAGGAAATCATTCGAAGAATACTTTTGAAAAATGTTGTATGAATTATGAATAGTTTGGGACCTATAATGTAAATTTTATCTCGAATGAATGTATTTAAAATGTCTCTTTTCGAGTCGTTTTCTATGATTGAGCTATTTGTATTAATCCGTAGCATCCCAAATGACCCTTCCGCTGATATCGATTAAAATGGGGGTGTTACAGATTGGTATCAGAGCTTAAGTTATAGAGAACAAAAAAATTTTAAAAAGAAAAATAAACGAAAGAATTTTTGAAATTTTTTGACTATAACGGTGCAATAGAAATCTCCGAATTACCGACGGGACAAGAATAAGAAGGGTTTATTTATCGATATATATATATGGAAAAATATATATATGTTGTAATATGAGATTTTCATTTATTTTGAATATAAATGTTGATTATGTGATTATTTTAATACTAATACGAGATATTTATACGACGCGGATTGTCACGAAGAACCCTAACCCTCTTAACGAACCGACCGAAGCTATTCCCGAAGAAAACCCAGTTATTCCCGATCCGAACCAAGTTGTGGATGTCTATGATCCCAACGAAATGGTTGACATTCCGGACAATGTTGATTTAGTTGATTATGATGGTGATGATGAAGAAAACCCAGAAAAAGACCCAAAAGAAGAACCAAAACCAAATAATGGGCTTGCGAATCAATTTGCCCCACATGTTGACCCATATCAACCTGGTGTTATGATTGGTTGGTTAGAGGAGAAGGATGGTGTAAATGAAGGTGTTAATAATGAGAATATTGAAGATGTTAAGATTGAGCTCGATGACGATGCTGAGTTGATCTTTCTTTATGAGGTGGAGGCTGACAAAACCTCGCCACCTAGAGATGAGTCTTTTGATTCTGAGCCACCTAATGCCGAGACACCTAATGCGGAGTCATTTGATTCTGTATCATCCGATTCTGAGTCATCTGATTCTGAGTCGGAGGACGAGGAGGCTGATATTGCACCCGAGGCCACTGTTAGGACTGTTACCCAAAGGCCGTTTGCTGTTCGTGACTTTCCAAGGGGTATGCTTGAGGTAGGAGAGACATCTTCTGCTCGTGACTCATCGTATGTTGGTGGATTGGCACCTTGGGCTTTGAGACATGATTTAGAGGCGTCCCGTGCACGATCTAGAGTCGCGGAAGCTGAGTTGGGAACATGCCAAACTGAGATTGCTCTTTTGAAATCAAAGAATAAGATCAGGAAAAAAAAAGAGAGATACTTGATCATGATTTGGGAAACGTTGAGCATGTTTTGGGTGATGTTTTAGAGAGGTTGAAGGTGTTAGAGAGCGAGAAGAATGCCACATTGAAGAAAAGATTAACTGAGACTGAGACTAAGTTGGCGTGGGCTCGTATGAAGCGTGATATTGCTGAGGGGAGGTTGCATGAGTCCCGAGTGTGGAACAAGAGGTTTTATATGGAGATGGTTCACATTGAGGTTGTTCCTAAGCCACCATCCGATGATGAAGGTACTGAGCGTCCGAGAAAGAAATCTTCTTTTGATGGGACCAAGGGACCTTCCGAGCCACGTGGACCACCTAGTGACTCTTAGTAGATTAGTTTATCATTTATAGTATCTTTTGTAAATCACTAACTAAACTGAGATATCAGTTAGTAGAACTAGTTCTAGGAGTTGTATAACATTAAATGGTGACATGTAATGTGTGACGATACAACTTGTGACTCGTTTTTTATTAATGAAAATACTATCTTTTGATTTCTAAATTCTACGTGAGTCGTTGTTATCTTTCTTTTCTTATTTCTTTAAGTTGTTCTTATTGATTGATGCAATCATTGAATGAATACTCATTATGATTTGAATTGCGTTGTAACTTCTTCTCCTCGTATTCTCAATCGCCATCGATACCATGGATCTTATGATGATTTTGGCTAAACTCATTTCCTATCATATTGTAATCATTTCACTCATTCATTTTGTGAACCACTCTTTACTACGCTCATGCAAACCACTTATTGTTTAATAAGTTAATATAATATCACCTGAGAAAATTTAAATTGTCATCATTTTATGAGTTATTTTAATTGAGAATTATAAATAGTTGCTATCACCATAAAATTATTTATTAAACATCTTGTAAATTAAATTACTTTCATACTATGAACGGTTCTGTAAAATCATTTTTGATTTCTATCTTATAATTAAGCATGATTATACATTTAAATATGATGACATTAGTTTGACGAACTGAGCATTGCATTGCTATTCCTAAATTATACATAGTCGTGCACCTACGTATAATTTAGAAGGGGCCATGCAAGGCTGAATAGTAGTCACCGTAAGATTTTGATAAAGATCAATTTTTAACTGTAATTCCGAAAAATCAAGATTTTGTATGGTTTGCAAGTGGTACAAGTAGGGACATCTGCATATGTACCCTTATCCTTTTCCCAATCGAATTACCCATCTGTGGATGCGGTCTTACTTGACAATTGTTATCTACTTCTTATTTCCTTTCTTTCGTCATGAAATTCTTTGGACACTTATCTATTTATCGACTATTGATACCCGACTTGAAGTTTCGACGTTCCTATCCTTTCTTTTCGACTAATCCTCCTTTGAGTAACGTGGGTAAAATTCCGAGATGCGTTCAGAGGTGAATAACGAATTAGGAAAGTATGGGGTTTATGCATATCCATTATGGTATTAGCCTTTCTTTTGACTCGAAATTCGCCCGTGTAAATCACGCGTTAACTTTGCTCTTTTATTGCTAACTCTGTCTCTTGATTCCTTTGATTCGAGAAAGGTTATGAGTTATTCCTAGCTATGAAGTCGAATTGGCCGATGGAGAAGTAGTAAGTACCAATAATGTGTGAAAAGGGTGTACACTTAATCTTTTAAACCGTTCTTTTCCAATCGATTTAATGGTTATTGAACTAGGAGGTTTTGATATCATTATTGGGATGGATTGGTTATCACGATATGATGCCACTATTTTATGTGGTGAGAAAAAGGTTAGGATTCCCTTGTAAGGTAAGACGTTGGTTATCGAAGGTGATAGAAATAATTCCCGATTGAAGATCGTTTCTTGTATTAAAGTTCAGAAGAAGGATGGATCGTTCCGAATGTACATTGATTACCGCGAACTGAATAAGTTGACGATCAAGAATCGATATCCATTACCGAGGATTAATGACTTATTTAATCAACTGCAAGGTTCTAGTGTTTATTCAAAGATTGATTTACGGTCTGGTTATCATCAACTTCGCATCCGCAAGGAAGACATTCCAATCACAACATTTAGAACTCGTTATGGACATTATAAGTTTCAGGTAATGCCTTTTGGACTGACTAATGCACCTGCAGTATTCATGGACTTAATAAATCGAGTGTGCAAGCCGTATCTTGATAAGCTCGTGATTGTATTCATTGATGACATTCTGATTTATTCCAAAAATAAAGAAGAACATGGTGAACATTTGAAGACTATCTTGAATTTGCTAAGGAGCGAAAAGTTGTACGCTAAGTTTTCGAAATGTGATTTTTGGCTTGATCCCGTGCAATTCCTTGGCCATGTGATTGATAGTAGTGAAGTTCATGTTGATCCTGCGAAGATCGAAGCCATTAAAAATTGGGCTGCACCGGCTACACCAACGGAAGTGTGACAATTTTTAGGTTTGGCAGGTTATTATCGAAGGTTTATTAAGGAGTTTCTCTAATATCCAAACCATTAACTAAACTCACTCAGAAAAATAAGTCTTATGTGTGGGGCGACGACGAAGAGGAGGCATTCCAAACATTGAAGCTAAAATTGTGTAGTGCGCAAATATTATCACTACCAGAAGGAAGCGAAGACTTTGTTGTGTATTGTGACGCATCCCTTAAAGGATTTGGAGCTATTTTGATGCAACGAGAAAAGGTGATTGCGTACGCCTCTAGACAACTTAGAAAGAATGAGGAAAACTACACGACCCATGACTTGGAATTGGGAGCGGTGGTTTTTGCTCTTCGACTATGGAGACATTATTTGTACGGCACTAAGTGTACGGTATTCACCGATCACAAAAGCCTACAATATATTTTGGATCAGAAAGAGCTAAACATGAGGCAGCGTAGGTGGATTGAACCTCTGAGTGATTACGACTGTGTTATCCGTTATCACTCAGGGAAGGCGAATGTTGTCACTGATGGGTTGAGCATGAAGGATAAGGATCCGATTCGAGTGCGTGCTTTGGTTGTGATAGTGCATAATAATTTACCCGAACAAATTTAAAATGCACAAGTTAAAGCGTGCAAGAAGGGGAATATTGGATCCGAAGGATTTCTTGGCGAAGGAGAGCCATTTGAAGTTAGGTCCAATGGTACGAAGTATCTTAAAGGACGAATATGGTTACCATTATTTGGAGGATTGAGAGACCTAATCATGTTGGAATCTCATAAATCAAAATATTCCATTCATCCTAGATCAGACAAAATGTACCATGATTTGAAGAAGTTATACTGGTGGCCGAATATGAAGGCTGACATTGCAACTTATGTCAGTAAGTGCTTGACTTGTGTTAAAGTCAAAGCCAAACATCAAAGGCCGTCAGGATTACTACAACAACCTAAAATCCCTGTTTGGATGTAGGAGAGAATAACAATGGATTTCATTTCAAAGCTTTAAAGAACATCATCTGGATATGACTCGATTTGGGTCATTGTTGACCGATTTACTAAATCTGCTCACTTTATTCCGATGAATGGGAAGTTTAAGATGTAGAGGCTTACTCGATTGTATTTGAAGGAGATTGTTTGTAGGCACGGAGTGCCCGTGTCGATTATTTCGGACCTAGACCCTCGTTTTGCATCCAGATTTTTGGAGATCCCTTCAAAAGTCATTAGGGATGAATTTGGATATGAGCACTGCTTATCATCCTCAAACTGATGTTCAAGTAAAGGAATGATACAGACGTTGGAATACATGTTGCGTGCTTGCGTGATTGACCTTGGTAGTGGCTGGGATAAGCAATTACCTTTGGCAAAACCCTCCTACAATATTAGTTATCACACTAGTATTAAAGCCGCACCTTTCGGAGCTCTTTACGGAAGGAAATGTAGATCGCCTGTATGACGGAGTGAGATTGGAGATGTCCAACTCACGGGACCGGAAATGATTCGTGAAACGACGGGAATGATTGTGCAAATCAAGAACCGATTATTGGCTACTCGTAGTAGACAGAAAAGTTATGCGGATGTGAGACGTAAACCTTTGGAGTTCAAAGTGGGTGACAAGGTTATGCTGAAAGTATCACCGTGGAAAGGTGTTGTTCGATTTGGAAAACGTGGGAAATTAAGTCCCCGTTATATTGGACCATTCAAGATTTTATCAAGAGTGGGTCCGGAGGCATATAAACTGAATTTACCCCGAGAGCTTCAAGGAGTTCGCAATACATTCCATGTTTCGAACTTGAAGAAATGTTTATCGAATGAAGATCTTATTATTCCACTTTACGAAGTAAGGATCGACGAGAAGTTGCATTTCATCGAAGAACCCATCGAAATCATGGATAGAGAAGTGAAACAACTTAAGCAAAGTCGGATTCCTATAGTTAAAGTTCGATGGAACTCGAGTCGTGGACCGGAATATACTTGGGAAAGGGAGGATCAGATGTGGAAGAAATATCCTCATCTCTTTGATTTCCCCCCCCAAATATTAATTTTTTTTTTTTTTTTTTTTTTTTTTTTTTACCCCCTTTTTATATCTCTTTGATTTCAATAAGAAGCGGACGACAAGATGAATTGATCTTCAGGGACGAAGATCCCTTTTTAGGGGGAAATGCTGTGACAATCCGTCAATTTTAGGTCGTTATTTTATTCTCGAGTATTAAATATATTTTTCAATTTTATGTTGAGATATGAACTCACGACTAACCGGGAGAATTAGGGCTTACATTTGTAATTCACGTGACGTTTACAAAGAACCGGCGAATTCTACGTTAAGCATTGACGTTTATATTTTCAAAATGCCATAGAAATATTTTTGTTGCATTCGTTTTTATTTTTCGTGTCTCGTACTATTTTTACGTTTTATGAAAACGACTACAAATAGTACCTTTTAAAATATCGGAATTTGATAATACCCGCATTTACAAATTATGAGACAAGTTAAACGACTCACCCCATTTATTTATCACCCATAGGGGCGGACACACCAAAGAGCTAGGTGTCCAATTAGTGTTGAATCTTAAACATGCATAAGACACTTGGCAAATGTCTTGCATGTGGTACTTAAGAGATTTTTCTTTAATAAAAAAATGAGTATCTATGTGTTTTGGTAGTCAAATTGGGTTTATATGTGAAGTTGACTCAAATGTCAAGTGTAAGTCCTTCTTGTATGATTTATCGTCGACATTTAAAATTCTTACATGTCGTTAATTATTATTTTCGTATATTATTGCGAGAAATATTGATAAATATTATTTTCGTCAATCCGCGAGTCAACGTTTAACCGTGCGACCATTAAACGTTTTTTTAGCTTCATAAATAAATTATGACGCGCATCGTTGATGTATTATTTTTGTTAAATATATTTGTCAGCTTCGTCGTCAATGTTCCTTGTCTTGAGCCGGACTCGCATTTTAAAGTGTGCGCATTTAATTAAATGTTTGTAATAAAAGTGTAACGAAAAATAAAAATGGTATCGAAAGTTTAATCCCGAGCCACGGTAGTTGATTTTTATTTAAGTAAAAAGGTTCATGTGTCAAAAACTAATTTTAGAAAAAATGAGAGGACTATTCTTGTCAAAAGTCCAAACTAGTGCAAGACATATATAAGGAAGTTTACTTCCTTATTTCCTTCATTTTCATGAAATAAAAACACACACTCTATTTTTCTCTCCATCCCCTCACCACCACCACCGACCGTCGGCACCACCATGGTCGCCGGAAAGAGGTGACATGCAAAACGATCCGCTTATATTTTTTTAATCCCCACGAAAAACTAAACAAAACCCACCAATAAAATAACACATGTAATGGGTATTTTTGGAGTTAGAGTACGAGTTTGATTCAAGGGTTTTTGAGTTAAATGAAGGTGTAAAAGGGTTAGGTAAACACGTTTTGAAGCTTGTTTTATTTGGAAAATGTTTGATTTTGGTTTTGGGTTGTGGTTCGAGTTCGACTAAGACAAAAGGAGGAACAATCGAGTCTAATCTTGCTTAATAAAGCATTGTAAGTATTCTTTTATGTTCGATTTGTTGTTTTATTGATTTCATTCGATTGAGGCATGTGATAAAATCCATGAGATACTTGCGTGAATGGGTTAGATGATAGTTTTGTGTCAAACTAGAGATGTTGTAGATGGATTCTTGGATCCAAAAGTGATTTTTGAAGGTGTTTTGTAACAATAAATTTTGGACAGCAGCTTTGACACGAATTTCAAGGTCCAAGATTTTATAAAAATTGATTTTTGATTTAGGAATATGAAAGAGCTTATTTTGGTGTTCGTTTCGGTAATTCGAACGTCCCGTAACTCTTAACAACGAAGAAGTTATGGCCAAAAGAAGTTTGAATTTTTTTAAATTTTGTTTCAGCTATTTATAGAAATAATAGGTTCTGTCTAGATTTTCAACAGGCGTTTTGAGCACTTTCGAGTCCGTTTCAGCCTTCCGGCGAAACACGAAAATTGTCTGGAATGACGTTTTCTATAAAATCTCTTTTTGGTCAAAGTCACGAAAACGTGATATAACGGGTCAAAACCGATGGTCAAACTGCTGCGTTTTATTAAAATAGTCAAGCTTCAGCAGATTATTGCAGGGGCATTTTGGTCTTTTTCTGCCGAGTTTCGGGTCTCAACTAAAACTAAAAAGTTGTCCGGAATATCGTTTCGCGTAAAGTTTCTTCTTTGTCCGAATCGTGAAAATCTTATTTAGAGGGTCGTTTGTTGCGGGTCAGATTTGAATATTTATATGTTTAGAAAAGTCAAAGTAAATAAAATCAAACTTTGACCTTTGAAAGTCAACGGATTAATACTAAAACTTATCGGGCGTTATGAGGATAATTAAACGTTCCTAACATTATTACTACGATAACTTGTGTTTAGCAATTGATTCATAAACAAGATATATTCTAAAAATAGAAACTTTTGTAATTAACGGAATATAATTCCAATTCGTGTAACTAAAAATCACATTGAATGTCGAGGGTTCGACAAGATGACTAGATATTATCATAAGCATACTTTGATAACGAGACACACTAAATATGGTAATTTTCCGAAAATATCAACTTTCCAAAAATAGAAAGTTTCTTAAAATAGAAAGTATTCGACTAAGCGATGAATGATATAAACAAAAGAGTGATCGTAACCTAATATTGTGGGGTTTTAGGATCTAAAGCGCAAGTGGATTTCTCATCACATGTATGAATGTATATATATACTATATATATGATTTTGTCGATACGATCTACGCATCGTTGATTATACTTTTCGGAATAGTAATCGAGCGACATAAATTATAGGTCGTGATCGTGTTCGTTGATTTTCCGTGGATTGTTTCGATTATTTAATCTTCGGCTTCTATCAAGGTGAGTTCATAGCCTCTCACTTTTACACTTTAATTGTTTTATAAACCCGCGAGGGAGATAACATGCTTGTTTTAAATTGGAACACAAGGGAGATTGTATGCAAGTAACCTTGATTATTATAAGTTAGATTAACTCGCAAGATAAAAGACCCGCGAAAATCATAAATTGTTAATTGCCGGGTAATGGCATACGCTTATACAAGAAATAGTACTATTTGGAGATTACCACCTCCAATCCGTGACGACTAGCTATCGTCTCGTGTCGGGAAAATGACACTACGGATGCGTTGTATAGAGAATAATATACACTCATAGCGAGGGTGTATAGTGGGCATTTTTATGATATGGTAACGTTCGATTCATGAGGCTTATAATAATCCCCCCTATAACGTTGTCTGATCCACATCGTTATATCCTGATGAATTTTGAGAAATGATACTTGTGTTCGGAGATTAGATGTTGGGAACCCCAACATATTTTTATGGTTTTTATATATAAACTCTATGGATTCACTCAACATTATTGTTGACTTTTAGCATGTTTTATCTCAGGTCCTTGAAGGTAATTCGATGATGGAGATTTCGGAGAAGATATTGAAATAAATATCTTGGAAGGCCCATTTAAATAAAATCATTCGAAGAAAATATTTGAAAACGATGTATTGATTGTGAAAACATTTTGGGACTTATGTCGTAAAACTTTTACTTCGAATGAATGTATTTAAAAACGTCTCTTTTCGAGTCGTTTTCTATGCTTGAGTGTTTGTATTAAGCCGTAGCACCCCAAATGACCCTTCCGCTGATATTGATTAAAATGGGGGTGTTACAATTCTATTGAAGAACACATCTCCACAAGACAGACACATAAGTGACTAATCTACACTTGTGTGTTATTAGTCGAGGGTCTTCTTTCTATACCATTTCTTTTAGAATCGAGTCTCTAGGTTAGGTTAGGACTTGGTTCATCTATCTATCTTTCATACAATTAAGTTGTATGGGAAATCTTATGTTGGTAACCCAAGAATACTTTCACTTCACCATAGATAAATCAAGAAATAAAGATGAGAAAAGGAAGAATTTTAAAGAGAAAGTTAGAGAGAGAAAGTAGTGAGAAGAAAAAGAGATGGTTGATTTCTTGTAAAATGAGAAAGTTACAAATGAGACCAACACCCTCTCCACACTTGGAGAGGGGTATTTATACTTACGCCATGAGGCTTGCATGCCTATGGGCTTTCTATGGGCCAGGATCAGGATTACTTAGCCCATAACACGTGATCGATTAGATTACATAAACGAGTCCGTTTACCCGATCTAGCCTATTACAACATATAATTAAATAAAGACGAAGCTTCCTTGTTGAGTGACCGGGCTTCCTTGTTCGACTCAATATTTTAAGGCTAACAATCTCCCCCGAAGCGAGGTCTTGAACCTTGAAACGAGCTTCCTTGTTTGACTCGATATTTTGAGGCTAACATCTTATATTCGAGTGATCAAGCCTAGATAATTGGGGATCTAGTTGGGGCTTGGAAAGCTTCCAAGGGGAAGTCTTTAGAGTTTATAGGTTAAGTCGAATCACGGGTTCATTGGGGTAGAGTCCGAGGGCGAAATGCCGCAGGTAGTAACTCTTCTTTGTGAGCGTCGATCTTTAGGCATATCGGTGGAGTTAAATTGTAATATGGTTTATAGTCCACCATAAGGATTATACTAGGAATACTATAGTTGTCATGGATTCGCAATTGGACGTATGGAAGGACTAAACCCCCTTACCGAACCAGTATATATCGTGGAGTCTCCCTATCTCTCTTTCTATATCCATCTATTTATTGTTTCTTTGCTAAGTAGATCATCACACCACTCGGTTCTTTCGAGACTTAAAGTTTTGTAAACTTTAAAGAAGTCAAGAAAACCATATTCATCCCCCCTCTACGGTTCAACAATTAGTATCAGAGTGGTTTTAAGTTTTCAAGCATTAAAGCCTTCGCGAGAAGTCGTTTTAAGTTGAAAACTTCTTTTTTCAAAAATTCAAAATCCTAACTCTGGTTTTTAAAAAAGTAGAGTAAAGATACATGGCTCAAAAGAACTATGTTTAGGGGTGCTCAATGCAAAGACCACCTTTGCTAGAAGCCAACGGGTTTTGCTTTTGGAAATCCCGCTTTGAGACTTACATTAAGTCCAAAGATATTGACTTATGACAGTAATTCAAAACGGCCATTTCAACTTTGATGTAGAAGACTTGGAAACAAAGATGATGAAGGAAACGCCGTATGAGCTTCTTAAAGAAGATCAAAAGAAGCAACTTCGCAAGAACAATAAAGCCAAGATGACTCTTTACAATGCTCTACCCCGTAAAGAGTATGAAAGAGTCTTCATGTGTAAAACCAGCAAAGGAATATGACATACACTAATCATCACACACCAAGGAAATTCACAAGTCAAGAATTGTAAGATTGATCTTCTCACTAAAGAATACGAGAAGTTCTCAATCTCAAATAAAAAAACTATTGATGGTGGCTTCACACGATTTAATGCTATTATGACTAGTTTCAAATCATTAGATCCAGACTACTCTAGCAAGAATCATGTAAGAAATTTTCTTCGTACTCTACCATTGAAATGGAGAGCCAAGGTGACGGCCATTGAAGAAGCCAAAGATTTGGCTACACTTCCTCTTGACGAGCTAATTGGCAACCTTAAGGTTAATGAAATGGTCTTGCATAATGATGACATAGCTTCCAAGACCATTAAAGAAAAGACCAAGTCTTTAGCTATTAAATCTAAAGTCACTAGGGAACAAACTAGTGATGATAGTGATAGTCAAGGAGGAAGTGATGAAGACGTAGACGAAGAAAAGGCTGAGGCATTCAACTTAATGGCTAGGAACTTTCGCAAATTCTTCTGTAAGGGTAATCGATTTGGTAATGGCGCCAATAGGTTTGGAAGAGGCCGCAGAAATAGGTTTAGGAACAAAGGTTGTAAAAGCTCGAGACAAAAAGGAGTTTGTTACAATTGCGGGGTAGATGGCCACTTTGCTAGTGAGCGTAAAAAGCCCAAGTAGAACAAGGCTTTTGTCAGACGAGCATGGAGCGATAGTGAAGACGGCGATAAACCTTAAAACGATATAACATGTCTCATGGAAATCGGTTCTCAAGAGGTACAACCTAATCCTTCTATTTCTAATAATGATTTAGATATTGTTGATTTGCAAAAGGAGAATGAGGAACTCCTAAAGTTTAGCCAAGACTTTACTAAAACATATGAAAACTTTTACAAGAAAAACGCGCCCTAGAAAGAGAACATTCAAAACTTTTTAGCAAAGTTAATGAACTCGAACTTGAAGTAAAGAAACTTGCTAGATCAAAAGAGGTAATTGAACCTTGTCAAAAGTGTGTTGAACTCACACAAAAGGTTGACTCTTTAAAGAGCAATGTTTCCAAACTTCAAGACGAAGCATTAAATTTCTCAAAATTCAAAAGGAGTAGCATCGTTTTAGACGATATGTTAAGTCGTCAAAAGTTGTCCCAAGATAGGGAAGGTCTTGGATTTTCAAAATTTGATAAAGCCACTTCCGTAAGTCTAAACAAACCAATAGTGTTTGTATAAGAAAGTCAAAATGAAAATTCCTCAAATAGCCTTGATAAACTTGTAGTACCGCAAACTCACTTTGCAAACACTCGAGGTTCCTAAGCACCCATTAGAAGAGTGGAAACAAGACACCAAGGATATCACTTGGGCTCACAAAATGGACTTGGATAGACTCAACCTCGAGTTGACCATAGACATGTTTTACCCACACCAAATATGAGACCTTCGAACTCATATAACCGAAGACCTTCTTTTCAAAACAACCATTCTTCGGAAAGAAGAAATTTTTATAAAAACCAAAGGTGTTCGTATCATCAACATAGCACCTTCTAAAGGAGAGAAAACTCCTACCCAAATCGAAGACTAAAAACACCTCAGAGCGTTGGACCAAACTTTCAAAACCTCCATGATTTACAAAACAACCCTTGGTCCGCGTTCTTGAGGTACGACCTACATAAACTTTGTGCATTACTTCAAGACCCAAGAATGGTTAACTTAGGCACCATATCTGCTAACCACAACAGACCTAAGACACAATGATACCATGAACTTGAATTCATATTTGCTTGTAGGTGTGTCTTAAATGTGATCTAGTATCAGACGATTGGATTGTAGATAGTGGTTACGCTAAACACATGCCCGGAAATAGAAGATTGTTTACTTCGTACAAGGTGTATGATGGTGGACATGTCATATTTGGGAGAAACCTAAAGGGAAAGGTCGTCGGTGGAGGTAATATTACTCAAGACTCAATTACAATTACCAATGTTGAGCGTGTTAGTGGTCTAGCTTTTAACTTGATTAGTGTAGGCAATTATGTGATGATGATTGTGTAGTTAGCTTTACTAAGTATATTGTACTATTAGTAAAAATGGTAAAACGCTAGCTAAAGGACATAGGAGAAATGGTTTATATACTTGTAAATTAGGAGATAACTCTAAACAACATATTTCTCTTGCAACCATGGTGGATAACTCAACGCTTTGGAATAGGAGGTTAGGTTACACCAATATGCGGTTACTTCAAAACTTAGCTTCCAACGAGCTAGTAAGGAACCTACCGAAGTTGAGCTTTGAAAGATACTTTTGTGATACGTGTGGTCCAAGGAGTCAAGGTAATGCAAACAATAGGGCTAGGAATAAAGTGTCAACTACTAGGATTTTAGAGTTGTTACATTTAGATTTGTTTGGCCTATCTCTAACTCAAAGTTACAGAGGTAACTTCTATACTTTAATAATTATGGATGATCACACAAACTACACTTGGGTTGTGTTTGTAGAGTCTAAGAATTATGTCTTAGAAAAAATTAAAATCTTGTGTAAAAGACTTGAAAACCTACATGATTATTCTATTGTTTCATTGAAACCAATCATAATAGTGAAATTGACATATTGCAATTTGGGAGTTTTGTGAACAACATAGAATGTCTTATAACTTGTCGAGCCCGTTCACTTCTCAATCGAGTGAGATTGTTAAAAGAACACATCGCAAGTTAAGAAAGATGAGTCGTGCTATGTTAGACGAGCAATCCATTCCACAAAAGTTTTAGTGTCATGCATTAGATACGGCAACATATATATTTAATAGGGTTTATATTAGAAAATTCATTAATAAAACACCCTACAAAATCCTTAGAAATAAGAAGCTGTCGTTAGAGTACTTTAGGATCTTTGGTTGTAAAGTATTTATACTTAACACTAAAGTACATCTCATCAAGTTCGACCTAAAGTCGTACAAAGGTATGTTTTTAGGATTCTCTTAAACTAGTAAAGCATACATAGTGCTTAACAAGGAAACAATGAGAATTGAGGAATCTCCCAATGTTAGCTTTGATGAGAGCTTGCTCGAGCCCAAGTCATCTCCTTCGGTAGAAGATGATAGGATCAATGAACCCATAGTTCAAGATCTCAATGGGTTGCCATTATTACAAGTTAATGTTTCGGATGAAGGTTATCCTAAAAGTGTCAAAGAAGCTAGAGGTCACCCAATAGAACAAGGAATTGGTGAGTTGAATGAGAGGACACTTAGGTCAAAGACTAAACAAACATAGGATTTTTGCATGACATTTTCAAAATACAAATTTCACGAGTCTAGTTGTGGTTGTTCATCGTTAACATGCATCATAGGATAATGATTTGAGTGAGTAAGGGGTCAAGAGTAAGGGTAGAAGTCTAGAAGTCATTTGCATACCTGTTAATTGTGCTCTTAGAGCTTATGTGCGTATGTGCTTATATGCTTATGTACTAGAAATTTGGTGAAAGACATGGAAGTTAAACAACATTGTTGTTTTAACGAGATGAAGGATAGATGTAAATACATTATTTAAACCATGGCTGACATTATCTCAGATTCTACATGTCAAGACTATGTGCCATGAACAAGAAATTTAATCTATATCTTGTCAATATTATGGTAATCATCGCCTCACATATTTAAATATGTGAAATTGACTTATTCGCAACATTGCTTGCTCTATTCCCCATGATAGACATGAAAGATTAAATTGACAAATTCATTTACAAAATCACCTTGGATCGCAATTCACCCTTGTGTTGAAAATGTTGCATTTGTGTCAACTTGTTCATTTTATGTGTTGCTTACATGCTATGTGTATAAGAGAAGAACTTTATACAAACATACAAACTACTCACATAATTAAAGAGAATTCTTTTGAAAAAAAAATCGGTATGGTATTGCATAACATACAAAAATACACAAAGAATAAACATGATAATATAATTATCTCATCCGATAAACTATGGAATTAATTCACCATACACTATGGTAGTTAATATTATTAATGTTGACACAACACATCAAATATAATTCAGAGATATTAAACTTAGCAACACTTTGCTATTGTATAATGGATTATGTGTCCAATATGCGTAAAATATCCAAAAGGGATTAAAATACATATTAAAGTAGGTTTCATAACGTGGACCACTCATTCAAGATACTAAGCATTTTCCTTGTAACGCAATGAAAATAAAGTTATCAATTCTAAAAATCTAAAATGATGTTTAAGGATCTCTACACAACAAACTACAATGCAAGTATCATGTATGGCTAGAATAAATCATGGTGCATGCATGCATAATTGTAGGAGCTAGTTTGTGTAACTTAAATAATTCAATCTCAACTAAAACAAAAAACTAAGCACAATTCTCAAACAAGAATAATAAGTACATATGTCATAGATTAGATCTAATATCCATAAAATAAAGTCCTTAACCATTAAACTTCAAGGAACATAATCATGTTTAAAAGGATTTAAAACACAAATCTCAAATCATCTTAAGAAATATCTAGCAAGAAAAAGAAGAAAGTAACACTTTTAAATTTAAGGGAAAAGAATGGTGTTTTTGGACAACCAAATTGGCTCTCCCAATAGTGTCCTTGATAGTAAGATGCTTGACAACTCAAGTAATGACTCACATGAGGAATTGTACCTTAATGATGAAGAAGATGACAGTGATAGTATGGTTATTCCTCAAACTCCAAGTAAGGAAATAAGAACTAGGATTAACAACACTAGGATTCCCCCTCCTCTAATAAGAGGGATAAGGGAAGATAAGATTTATGATAAGATAAGGAATCCCCTAAGCCCAAATGACATTGAGCGTGGATACTATATTTGTTGTGAAAAAACAATAAAAATGATCAACTTAATCAAAGACCTTAGAGAGGAAAATAGGGATATGTTCTCATCAATTAATGAGGCAATAAAATTCATGCTAGCCGTTGCTACCAGCATGAGTTGTGTCATTAAGAACGACATAGGGAAGGAAGGTTTGAAGGATAATCTTAAGAATTACAAATTCTTTGAAAGTATTCAATAGGGTTGTAACCCTAAATGTTAAACTTTTGTGAAACTTATGTGTGACTTAATAATATGTGCTTTGCTTGTGTGTTTATCATTTATAGCTTGCTCAATGTTGATCCCAATACTTGATCGATTCCTTAGCTTGTCTAAGGTTAAATTACCTTGGATAAATCCAAAATAACTTGTTGTAGAAACTTTGTATATATACTAAAGTCTATGCGGAATCTACACCTTAATATCTAGAAGTATTATGAATAAAACAGTAACTGTGAATGAACAAAGATATAACCAAACGCTCCAATATTATTAGATCAATAATACGAGTACTCTTCACTAGTATTAGGGTTTACAACCTTGAAGATTTTTTAATCGACTTCACAACTATGAAAACTTGTATATCAACTAATGCCCCTAGAGCCTCCTTTTATAGACTAAGAAGTCCTACAAGGCTTACAATACTTTCCTAAGATATCATGATCTTTTCTAAAAGAAAACGTATTCTCTTAAACAAATACATTATACATATATTTTACAAAAATAAATCAATACTTGTCTTCGTAAGTATTCTTGTTCTCTAGACAATCCTTATCTCTTTACTCGTCTTTATCCTTCTGACAGTAGTAATTCTTTTAGCAGTTGTAATCCAGCAGTATAAACTTTTGTACCAGCAGTACTGATAAACATAAGCAGTAGTAACATTAGTACTAGCAGTACTAATATATACTAACAGTAGTAACTGTGTACTAGCAGTCTTAACGTTACTACTAGCAGCACTAACTACTTAGCATATATTTCAGTCTTCAACTCTGAGCAGTCTTAACTTCAACAAGCAGCAGTAACTTAATACTAACAGTACTAACTTATACTAACAGTAGTAACTAGCAGTAGTAACTTTATACTACCAGTACTAACTACTTAGCATAATTTTCATTAGTATCACCAACAGTACTAAGTTATGCTTGACAGCACTAATATATACCTGAGCAGTAGTAACTCTAAGAATCATCTTGAAGTCTTTAAGTCCCAACAATCCTCCCCTAAACTTGATGTTCATCATATGAATCTTCAAGTTTCTTTATTAAAAGTCCTCATCACTATCAGGAAGATGCATTCAAACACTTCATTGACCCTTTTGCTGCTTTACCATGAGCTTGAGTAGTTGATAGCACATCTCATTCCAATAATCAGCTTGAAGTTTCTTGTTGAGCATATTTGTGATTGTTATTGGTGTAAGAGGATATCTTTTCTCAACCAACATAAAGATATGTACATTTCCAAACCTTACAAAGTGCACTCCACAGGAATCAAACAACTTCCAAACAGTCACTTTGTATCCTTGTAGATTTCTCCATACATCACTTTTTATGTCTGGTTCAAACATGACTTTTAAATCACCCCACAACACTCTTTCATGTTCATCTTCAGGCCTTGTATCACCATGCTTTGTTTTGACCAACTTCTAGAGAGTCAGCAAGTCTTCTCTGTCAATACCCTGAAGCATCCTAATCATAGAAGAATATCTCTTGAAACTTCTATCAGCTCTTATCAATTGATAATGTCCCATTATTCATTCTCTAATAAGCTTGTATTTAACGATCACGAGAGGTTTGGTAGCAAGTGGTGTAGCATCAAATGCTATATCATCATCTTTAACTGTCACCATACTCATTTTTATTATCTACTTCAACTTCTTTATTCTCATCAGTCTTTACTTCTTAGACTTATTAGATTCCAGTTTATCCCCTGCTCTCTTTACACTACTATCTTGTGCAATTTTTGCCTTTTTAGAACTGCTTTCATCCTTCTTTCTACTGATTTCTTGAGCCTCTACATTCATAACCACAAAATAATTTACTCTCTTCATTTCCTTTTCAAACAACTTTTAGATTTCATCATAGCTCTGCCCTTTAACTGATTGTGTTTATATCCACCCATATGCTTAAGATAGATAGACATTTGATTTCTCTTTTGTGTCTTGGTAGGAGGTCTATTTCTCTTTTCTTGTGCGCTTAATGCAGCAAAATGTTTTCTTCTCTTCTCCAAGAATTCCATAAATAGTTTTGCCTTCTCCTCATCTGTCAACTCCTCTTGCTCTCTTGTTTGGAGTCTCTTAGCCAGCAATTTATCAGCCTCTATCATAGCTTGTGTATTTTCCTATGATTCAATCAAAGCTATGTTGGCTTCTTCTTCCTTTTTCCTTGCAAGCCTCTCTTCTTCTATAAGTTCAGCTTGCAACTGAGCTTCAAGATTTCTTGCTATTTCTTTATCAAGAGCAACTTGATCTTTCTTTTTTAAAGGTACTTCAGGCTCAATCATTATTGCTTTGCCTTTGTCTTTAGTCTTTGAAGGTTGTGATGCTTGCGGTGATGATGTTGTTATTCTGAATTCACTTGGCTCTTGAACTACAACCCCTCTAGCATTGGGTCTTGTAGTTGTTGTTGTTGTAGCAGCAGTCGTAACAGCTTTAGGTTTAGCTGCTTTGATTTCAATAAGAGTTTGAGCCAAAGTTATTTCATCAATAGCTATTGTTGGAGCACTGGTAGTAGTAATTTCATCAATCTTGGTAGCAGTAACTCCTTCACCAGCAGTAGTAACTGGAATTATAGGGACAACACTATCTTCAACACCAGTATTAACCTCTCTTTCATCAACCTTTGCACTCGGCTCTTGTTTCTCACCAACTATTATATCTACAATCACCTCATCACCATGACGATCATCTGTATCAAACATTTCAGCATCATCTGACCTCCCCTGAGTTTCATTAACTAAAGAAACTTCAGCATCCTTGTCAATGTCTTCAAAACTCCTCCCATGTTTGGATACATCTTCCTAAGCACCCAAACTATCTTTATCCACAAAGGATTCAACCCTTCTAGATTCACCAACTTTCCTTAATCTTTTTAACCCTGTAGTTCTTGATTTATTTTTCCTTTCCAACTTTTGGACCCTCTTCTTTAAACCAGCAATCTCCTTTGCTTGAGCATCCTTTGCCTTCTCTAAATCAAGAACCTGTTTTTGTAAGTTGGTACACAAAATCATCAATTCTGTTAGTTGCATTATATCCTCACTACTGAGAAGTAGATCATTAGAAGGTATAGGAACACTATCATCATGGTGTGTCTCATCTTGAGGAACTTCAGTTTCCTTCCTCTGTTTCCTCCTAGACTATTTCTTCTGAGGTCTAGAGGATGATGGTTGAGTAGTAATGGGTGTCTGTTGAGAATCAGTAGGAATGCCTGAATCTACACCCTCTTCATGCTTAGCTTGAACCATTATTGTTGCAAATAGAGGTGCTACTCTCCCAGAAAAGTCCTTTCCTTCTCTCTTCATATCGGCAAAGATTTTCTTTATATGTGAGGGGGTAACATAAATCTTTTTGTGATGTGACATATCCCCAAGCTGTTGATTGATAAACACTTGTACAAATCATAGATACATCAGAAATTTGACCCCTCCCTCTAAGTGCTTTACCTTAGCATCAAAAATATACTTGGACAAATTAAAATTTTGGTTTGTAGCCAAGTATATGATTGCAGAGGCCATTGTGCTACTGAATTTGTTCCATGCAGTGGTCTTGGCACTTAGGCATTGCGTAATAGTATGAATTAAGAACTTCCATTGTGGAGAAAAGAAAGCTTTATAAAATGTAAGCCTTTGAGAAGGTTTTTCATACCCTATCCTTGCCAGCTCTTCAAAGATAGTAGCAGTTGGCAAACAATCAGTACCACCTGCATCTTCTAAGTGAAGATCACTTCTAATGCTTGTCTCCGTGATAATCACCTTCTTTTTATCAACTAGGGCTTGTAACTGACGTTCACCATTAACCATTTTTGCCTTTACCATTGCCTAGAACTATTCAATGTAAGATGTGTATATAGTAGGATTGACAAGTAAAGCATAATGGATTTGATTAGCATTTAGAAAATCAATAATTTCCTAAAATCCATTACTTTTAGCAGGTTTTTCTAAGAATGCGATCATGTTGTGGGTTTCAGCAAATTATAGGGTCGACATTGTGATGGGTTTTGATGATTAACAATGAAATTGAGTTAGGGTTTACGTTTAGAGAGTTTTTGAATGATTAAAATCGAATAAAGAATCGAATGAAACCCTGAATCGAAGTATTTATAAAATCACCCTCAGCAGCATTAACTTGAACTGGCAGCACTAAATGATGCCTAACAGTAGTAAGTAACTCGGCAGCAGTAACTTAACAGCATCAACGTAAGCTTAGCAGCATTAATGTATACCAGCAGTAGAAACTTTATGCTTAGCAGCATTAAGTTATATTACCAGTATTAATAGCATTAAGTTTGAGTTACCAGCATTAACTTTAATTTATTTCCAAAAAGGACTTCTATCATCAATGAATTCTTCTTACAAGCTCTCTTTCTATATTTTTTAAAAAAAAACTCACTGAATTTCTCATTTCTTTTAGCTCACTAAATCACTCTTTTTGTTTTTATGTACACATCTCTCTTTCTATTTTTCAGCTCATAATTTCTCTCTTTTATTTTCCTTACCATTTCACATAGTTTTGTACAGTTTGCCATTAATTCCAATAGTTTCATACTGTCCTCTCCACTTCCAAGTATGTAACCTCTTGAGAGAGGTGGAAAATTAGACTATTTAGATGTTGTCTCAAACCTAGTTTGAGCATCTACACCCCTCAATATGGTATCTTGGCACCTAGGACCACTACCTAAACCAATTCCCTAAGGACTTGATCCATTAAGTGTTGCCATGGATTGGGTCTTATTGATGTTACCACTTTCCTGCTCTGCTTCTAAGCTAGAAGGAGTAGTGGCAGCCCTTTCCATTCTGTCACCCAACTCCTTATAGACAGCCTCATCACCAACCTTTTTTAGGGGGACCACCAGACTGAGGTACCTTAGTGTCCCGACCTCTTTTTGACTTGCCTGATAGTTTTAATCATGACTAACAGTTTTAACTAGCAGTCTTAAGAATAATTAGTGGTATTAATTATACTTAGTAGTATTAATATATTCCTTAACAGTTTTAACTTTGTCTTTAATAATTATAAAACATGCCTCTATTCATTACAAGCACACTAGAAACAACTAGATAGACATGTGAGAATTCATGAGGATCCATATTTATACATAACCCATGACTAATAGTTAAGAACTGTTAAACCTCCCCATAAACAATACTCAGAGGTCAGCAATCAACAGTATCTCTTATAGCAAACTTCATAATTGGTATCATCAAATTTAATCATACTGCTTGTTTATCCTGCAAGTGTTAGTCCAAAACTAAGAAAAACACAATCCAAAGCATTTTCTTGTTTAGCAGTATTAATTTTGACTAGCAGTTTTAACTAACAGTATTAGGTATAACTGACAGTACTAGTTATACTTAGTAGTACTAATAGATACAACTAACAGTACTAATCCTTTACAAAACTTTACAAAGACATAAAGAGATTTAAACATTAAGGATTAAGCATTCCAATACTTGAGACCAATACTGAAACCTTCCAACATCAAAACCTTTTGTAAGAAGATCTGCAACATTATGTTCAGTATCAATTTTAACCATTTGAATTAACGTTTTAGCATTGCAATCTCTTATAAAATGATGTATAATCTCTATATGTTTTATTTTAGAATGTTGAACAAGATTTTCAATAATGCAGATAGTACTGTTATTATCAATGTGAATCATAGTATTTATGAAATTATACCTATAATCTAATAATTAGTTTTGAATCTAGAGTATTTGTCTACAACAACTAGCAACAGCCACGTATTCAGCTTCAGTTGTAGAGGTGGCAACCACAGTTTACTTCTTGTACTGCCAAGATATCATCTTGTTTCTTAAAAACTGACAACCTCCAGTTGTTGACTTCCTATCTTGAGTGGCTCCAGCATAGTCACTATTAGTATAAGCAACTAGTTCAAATGGAGAATCCCTATAATACCAAAGGCCTAAAGTTGGTTTGCCTTTCAAATATCTAAACATTCTCTTTACAGCTAAGAGATGTGATTTCTTTGGAGTAACTTGGAATCTGGCACATGCACATACTGCAAATATGATATCTGGTCTAGATGTTGTAAGATACATCAAGGACCCAATCATAGATCTATAGAGATGTACATCAACATCATTAGCATCTCCATCTTTGACTAAAGGCTTTTCCAAATCAACTGGAGTAGAAGTGGACTTCACATAAGTGTAGTTAAATTTCTTCAAAATCTCATCTACATATTTATCCTGGCTGATAAATATTCTGTCTTCCTTCTGTTGTACTTGTAATCCTAGAAAAAAGGTAAGTTCTCCCATAGAACTCATCTGAAATTTATCCTTCATAAGCTTCTCAAATCTAGTACACAGTTCCTTGTTTGTAGAGCCAAAGATAATGCCATCAACATAGACCTGTACAAGCAAAATATCTCCTTTTTGCTTTTTGATAAACAATGTCTGATCTATCTTCCCTCTTTTAAACCCATTGCCTAACAGATAGTTAGCCAAGGTTTCATACCATTCTCTTGGAGCTTGATGCAACCCATAAAGTGCCTTGACCACCTTGTAAACTTTGTTTGGATGGTCAAGATCTTTAAATCATGATGGTTGAGTAACATAAACCTCTTCCTCAATAGTTCCATATAAGAATGCACTCTTTACATCCATTTGATATACCAGAAAACCCATAACAGAAGCATAGGCTAAAAACAATCTTATTGCCTTAATTCTTGCCACATGAGCAAAAACTTCTTCATAGTCTATACCTTCTTCTTGT
Source organism: Tanacetum coccineum (assembly GCA_026074375.1). NCBI lineage: Eukaryota > Viridiplantae > Streptophyta > Magnoliopsida > Asterales > Asteraceae > Tanacetum > Tanacetum coccineum. The sequence continues at coordinate 1,362 of BQNB010031909.1, read as the reverse complement.
CTATGACGCTGTGCAACCAACCTTGCTTTATTCCTAATCACAATCCCTCTTTTATCTTTCTTATTTCTAAAGACCCATTTTGTTCCAATGGCCCTCTTCCCAATAGGCAAATCCACAAGTTTCCAAACCTATTGGAGCTTGAATTACAGTAGTTCTTCCTGCATTTCTTCCACCCAAGATGAATCAGATAGAGCTTTAGCAATGCTTGTGGGTTCAATTTGTGATAAGAAACAAGCATATAAAAAAGTATTCAGGGTATCATGTATTTTCTGTTCATATACAGCACTGAGAAATCCTTGTTCAGAAGTAGTTTTTGTCATTCTTCTTGTTTGAATAGTGGACCTTCACATCTCCAATCACATTTGTTATTGGGTGATCTTTATGGATTCTTGTATTTGAGAGTGGGGTGGAACTGTATAGTAATTAGTGATGTTCCCCAAATAACCAACTTCTGGTTCATCTTCATCACTGAAGAACTCAACATGAGTGGTCTTAAGTGTATGACTAGTTCCCAATTTGAACATATCTTTAGGGTTATCTTGATCATACTTAGCAGTACTTTGACCTTTTGCTTAGCAGTACTTTGACTTTTTCGTGGCAGAACTTTGACCTTTTGACTTGTATTTCCCAACAGTCTAGCAGTATTAACTTCTTTAGGACTGCTATCATCTTCATACTTGTCCTTTTCATCATTCTCATTATCTGGACCATCTTCAACCTGCTTTTGATCATTAGCAGCAGATTTTGGTTCACCATTATCAACATCCTTGGAAGGTGAATCAAAGTATGAAGCATCTTTCCAAATTGGCATCACAATGCAATCTTGACTGATTTCTCTTTCTGTGCAGATATACCTGCATTAAGTTCTCCTTGTGTACCTGCAGATTCATTAGTGATTGTACCTACAGATACTGGTACATAATTCATAGATTGGGTTAGAGAGTCAATATCAAACAGCCAGTTTGGACCATTCCCTTCTATCATAGGCTTATTCTCTAAAAACCTAACATGCAAGTTTTCTTCTACCCTCTTGGTTCTAGTGTTGTATACCCTAAAAGCTTTACTACTTAAAGAATATCCAACAAAGAAACCTCCATCACTTTTTCCATCAAACTTGCTTAAACTATCTAAAGTATTAAGAATATTAACATGACATCCAAATGGTCTCATAAAACTTAGAGCTGGTTTAAAACCTCTAAAAAGTTCATAAGATGTTTTGTTATGAGGCTTGACTACTAAGACCCTATTCTGTACATAGCAAGCAGTAGAAACTACATAACTGCTTCAGCCCAAAATGTGGTAGGTAACTTAGAGTCAGCTAACATTGTTCTAGCAGACTCAATTAGTGTCCTATTCCTCCTC